>JASPKP010000037.1:112500-127500 GCA_030674155.1 Stramonita haemastoma
TCTTAATTTGAAATGGCAGAAGTGTACTTTTTGTTCAGTTTGGTGATGTTTGTTGTTGTTAAAGAATGCAGGGTTGACAAGGATGGTTGGTCGTCTGCTTTTCCTTTGATGTGGATTACAATGCCCCTTGCTATGGCTGCAAGGCAAAGCTTTTGCTGGGCAAAAATCTGACCCCTGTATATCTGCTTCGTCTGTTACTGTCAGTAAGATCATCCCAACTCATTCTTCCCCTAAGAAAGAAAAAAGATGAGAAAACAGAGGATAGAAAACAGGAAGAAAAGTAAAGGGAACAAGATTAAAAAACAAAACAAAAACAGAGGGTTCACATTAAAGGCAAAATGCTTCAAGCCATACTAACAGTTGTCAAGATTTCTGAAGTCTCAGAGTTTTGTGTGGCCTAACTAAAACATTAAAAATGGTTATAACTCTCAAGTTAGCCGCCGCTGTAGTCTAGTGGTTAGGGCGTTGGACTCGTAATCTAAAGGTTGCGGGTTCAACCCCAGCTTTCGGCTATAGCGTTGTGCCCGTGGAAAAGGCACTTTACGGCTATTTTCTCACCCTACCCAGGTGTAAAAGGGGTACCAACCTTGTGTTGGGGGTTAACCCTGCGATAGACTGGCATCCTATCCAGGAGGGATAAGCACCGGCCTGATGAGCCTTAGGCTCGGGACAGGCTTTAACTTTAAACTTTATAATACCTCCAAAGTTGGGTTTTTCCTTCCCCAGCTAGATCTGAGAAGTTCACCAATGGTGAGGTTTGGCATATGTGACTGTTTTTACCCTGCATTGAGGTAGCTGCATTCCGACATCTATTTATTTATTCTTTTAATTTATGTCTGTCTATCATATCAAAGATGTTCTGATCTATCAATGAAGCGAAACTGACGCTAAGTATAGTTTGTACTTCTTACTCTTATAACTGTCAAATTAATGGTATGGTGTGGGGTGGGTTACTGGGTAGGGTGGGGGTGGAAGGGATGGAACAGCCTAGTGGCTAGAGCGCCAGGCTGGTGATCTGACGGCCTGGGATCGAGCCACCATGGAGGCATCTGTTTAGGGGATTTTGCCCTGGAGTTAACATCAGTGCTGATTCCACTCCCCAAAAGTCCTGTGGATGAGGCTATAAACCGAATGCATGCAGAAAATCTTGAGCAAAGGTTAAAGACTTGTTCTGCTGTTTGGAATAGTAGGCCATTTCGTGCGGTAGGAACGGATGACAAAGTTAAAAAAGCAAAACAAACTACAGGCAGACAGGTGTCGTGTTTAAACACCATCCCTGAAGTGGGAATATGGCTGCTTTAATGGTGGGTAAACATGGTTGTAGAGGTAGGTGTGTGTGTGTGTGTTTATTTTTATTTATTTATTCTTTTATATTGAAGACAATGGGATAAGCACTCTTGTGCTTTTTTACATCCAGTCCCCATGTGTATGCAGTTTTTTGTAACTGTCATCTGTTGCCACCTGCACACGATGGCCTACTCTTACAAAAAGCGTGTGTGTATGTGTGTGTGTGTGTGTGTGTGTGTGTGTGTGTGTGTGTGTGTGTTGTGTGTGTGTGTGTGTGTAAGTCTGTATGTAAGTGTGTGTGTGTGTGTGTGTGTGAATCTGTGTGTGTGTTTATTTATTTATTTATTTATTCTTTTATATTGAGGATAATGGACTAAGCACTCAAGTGCTTTTTTACATCCAGTCCTCATGTGTATGCAATTTTGTAAATGTCATCTGTTCCCACCAGCACACAATGGCCTTCTCTTACGAAAAGCGGAACAGGATTTAACGTGTGCACAAGATATTCTGCATGCATTTGCACACAGGGCCTCAGTTTCGTCTCATCCGAAGGACTTTGGGGAAGAGTGGAGTCAGCACTCCAGGAGAAATATCCCCTCGAACGGGTTATCAAATTGCGAATAAGCACTCATGTGCTTTTTACACTCTAGTCCCCATGTGTATGCAGTCTTGTAAATTTTGTCATCGAGGTGTGTGTTATATGTGGGTGTGCATGCGTGCGTGTGTGTGCATTGTTTCTGTCCCCCCCTCAGTCACTCCTAACTCACAGCAGTGGCGGTGTCTTTGCTGCCTTGTGTGCTTGCAGGTGGTGCCCATTCCCTGAAGGAAGGAAGGAAGGAAGCCTCTCACTACTGACCACTGACCAGCCATGGCCCCGCAGCTGAAAGACAGCAGGCATGGAGGCCAGCTTCCCCAGTGAATGGGCACAGTGGGCCAACACAGTGGTCACCTGTGTTAGAAAACACAGACAGTCTCCCCATTACAACACCTTCCTCCACCAGCTCATATGTGAGATGGCAGCGACTTTAAGTGCGGACGCATTGCAAAAGTTCACCTCTGAAATCAATGGACTTGAGCATTTCATGAAAAGTGAAGAACAAAAGAAGAAAAGAAAGATGAAAAAGAAGCAGAAGAAAAATTTGCCTAAATTGAACAGAAGGCAAGGCTATTTGGATTCTTTACACGATGACGTTGATTTTGATGAATATTAATGTTGAAATTGGAATTCTTGCTTGTGTGTGTGTGTGTGTGTGCCTGCGCGTGTGTGTGTGTGTGTGTGTGTGTGTGTGTGTGTGTGTGTGTGTGTGTGTGTGTGCCTGCATGTGTGTGTGTGTGCCTGCATGTGTGTGTGTGTGTGTGTCTGAATGTGTGTGTGTGTGTGTGTGTGTGTGTCTGAATGTGTGTCTGAATGTGTGTGTGTGTGTGTGCCGGCATGTGTGTTGTGTGTGTGTGTGTGTGTGCCGGCATGTGTGTGTGTGTGTGTGCCTGAATGTGTGTGTGTGTGTGTGTGTGTGTGTGTGTGTCCAAGATTGTTTGGGTTCTGACGATGGCTATGAACTTAAATGAATATTTATGTTGATATTGAAATTCATGCTGTGTGTGTGTGTGTGTGTGTGTGTGTGTGATTGTTTGGAATCTTTTGACAATGCCTTTAATCTTGAATGAATGTTAATGTTAATATTGAACTTCGTGTTTGTGTGTGTGTGTGTGTGTGTGTGTGTGGATGCATGTGTGGCCAAAATTGTTTAAATTCTTTTTACAATGATTTTGATCTCAAATGAATATATTGATATTGGAATGTGCATGTGTGTGTGTGTGTGTGTGTGTGTGTGTGTGTGTGTGTGTGTGTGTGTGTGTGTTTCATGCATACTTGTGTTTGTGTGTGTGTAGCACTTTTTAATTTTTTGGTGTGCAAAATAAAATGAACATATTGAAAATGAAGATATGATCTCCTTGTCATTGTGTAATATTTGCATGTTTTCCTGGTCACTATGACTCTGTCTTTCTTTCTGTGTGTGTGTGTGTGTGTGTGTGTGTGTGTGTGTGTGTGTGTAAGTAAAAGAAGTCATTCCTTTGGTCAGTCTGGTTACCCCCTGCACACCTTACTTTCTTCCTTTCCTTCCTTTCTTCCTTCCTTCCTTTCTTCCTTCCTTCCTTGCTTTCTTCCTTCCTTGCCTCTTTCCTTCCTTCCTTCCTTTCTTTCTTGCTTTCTTTCTTTCTTCCTTTCTTCCTTCTTTCCTTATTTTCTTCCATGCCTCCTTCCTTCCTTCCTTGCCTCTTTCTTCCTTCCTTCCTTCTTTCCTTCCTTTCTTCCTTCCTTTCTTTTTTCTTACCTTCCTTTCTTCCTTCCTTCCTTCCTACCTTCCTTTCTTCCTTCCTTCCTTTCTTCCTTCCTTCAGTCAGTGTGTGTGAGGCAAGGAGACACTGGCTGAGCCTATCCCTCTGCAGGTGGCAAACTATGCTGATGACTGATCAAATATTTTTAAACAAGTATTCATGTGTATAGCCGCCGCTGTAGTCTAGTGGTTAGGGCGTTGGACTCGTAATCTAAAGGTTGCGGGTTTGATCCCAGCTTTCGGGTATGGCGTTGTGCCCTTGAAAAGGCTCTTTACGGCTATTTTCTCACCCCACCAGGTGTAAAAGGGGTACCAGCCTTGTGTTTGGGGGTTAACCCTGCGATAGACTGGCGTCCTATCCAGGGGGAGTCTATGACTCTCAGTTGCTTAACGCCACAGAAACCGGGATAAGCACCGGCCTGATGAGCCTTAGGCTCGGACAGACTTTAACTTTTTAACGTATTCATATGTATAAACTGCAGTGAAACTTATTATACCAATGCTTCCACTTATCAAACATGACAAAACTTTTTCCTTCTTTTTTTTTACTCAGATTCCATAGGTCTGCACAGAGATAAAACACAAAATGAAATGTGAATGGTACACTATCAAAATTAAAATAAAAGTTGACCTGAATATTCTAGCAAAATGATTTTTACCAAGCCATAACTTCCAAAACTAAAATACAATTTCACTGAATGAAGGCTAGTTCAAGAACATTTTTCTTTTAAAAATATGCATAAAGTAAAAATACACTTACACAAAATGGCGGCTGCAATTGAAAAAATAAACTCATCGTGGTCAAAAGCTAAAATACAATTTCATTGAATGACGGCTGCTTCAAAAACAAACAAAACCCAAAGAAAAAAAAAAAACTTCAAAAACTAAAACACAATTTCACAAGATGACTTCTATTTTGAAACTACAATTGACAAAATCATCCTGGTGAAAGGTTCCCCCCCCCCCAAAAAAAAAAAAAATCCTTCAAATAAGACTATAAATCAAGGTCCCATGTGCAAACACACAGAAAACACCTTGTGAACATGTTAAAACCCGTTCCGCTTATTGGAAGAGTAGGCCATTGTGTGCCTGAAGAAACAGATGACAAAATTGACAAAACTGCATACACAGGGTACTGGTTGTAAAAAAAAAAAAAAAAAAGCCCACGAGAGCTTATTTCGTTATCCTCAAAATAAAAGAATGAAATATAAGATAAGAAATAAATGTTCTTTTTCTCTCTCTGAATTATGATCGGTGTGTTTTTAATAGAGAAAAAGGCTGAATTTTCACATGCAGTTTACCGTTTTTGTCTTTTATAGTTTTAAGATATTTTTGACTTAAATGCAGGGTATCAGCTAGCACATTTACGAGATGAAGAAAACAATTTCGTAAAATATCCACTTCCATTTACACACGTTTCGGTAGACCAGACTAGGCAGGATTTAGCCAGTTGGAGTACAAAGACGTTTGAGCCACGGACAGTAACTCTTCAGGTTATTTGTTAGGTGCTGTGATTATTATTTCATGCTGAGTTCATTGATTTTATGAGAGAATAGGGTCAGATATTGTGAAGAAAAAGGCCTACCAATGGGTAAAAGGGTAAAAATATTGGTAGACAAGGAAATTTCAGGGCAACCAGTGTGTTTTGTGTCCATCGAGCGTGAGGATAGCACGTATCGAGTCTCCTGCTTCGCAAGTGACTACAGTGAGAACTGTATCAAGTGCTGCTAATTCCACTTGAGCATCTGAAAACGAAAGTAACACATGGCCTCCCCCACAACTTCTGAAAAATAAATACAGTGGCTGCAAAACATAATTAAAGAAGATTACGAAGATAGCAAGTTGAATAATAAGTCAGTCAATAGCATAATTTGGAAGTACTGTCCAAAAAGAAAAAAAAATCAGGGATAGACAACAGTGATCACAGCTGTGTTGTGTCATTAGCAGTAGGAGTTTTGATGGTGCTGAAACCTGTGCAAAAGTGATGAGGAAGATGAACCTTGAAGTGGGGCCTCATGCTCAGAACTGTTTTATGGATATTGACTCTGTACATGTTAACTGTTATAAACACTCAAGGCCAGGCCAAAGCAGGGTCACATGAAGAGAGAATTGCTAAAAGGAGGAGCAGAAAGTCCAGAGATGAGAAGCAGGCTGAAGAAGAAGGATTTCCTTACCAAGCTGGTGCCTGTTAGGACTTCATGATGTTCATCTGTCAGGTAGGACGGAATTATTTGCTTTTTTCACAGTTCCAAAGCTTCTGGATTTCACACTCACACACACACACACACACACACACACACACACACACACACACACACACACACACACACCACACACACACACAGAGTCCTAGGCCCCTATAGCCCAATAAGTTACATTAGTTATACAGTTATTCATAACATAAGTTCATTTCTTCCATTGTATTATGGTTACAGTAGTTAGTTCCTCAACATTTTTTTAATTGTTTGTCTTTTTGTGTCTAACATCACTTAATCATTAATGTGAATAGACATTAAATTGGAGAACAACATGAACACACACACACACACACACACACACACACACACACACACACACACACACACACACACACACACTCACACACACACACAGAGTTTTGTAATCTGTCTTCTTATGCACATAATAACCAACACACGATTAAAAAAATAAAATTTCCCTCTTAAACCCTCATCTCTTTATTGCCCCCCCCCCCCCCCCCCCCCATCCCATCCTTTCCCTGTCTAATATCACTTTGTACAGATGTAAAATCAAACACACACACACACACACACACACACACACAACACACACACACACTTCAATCTCTTTCTTGAGAGCATGAAATAAAAACAGAAAGTGCGGGAAATGGCCCTGCACAATATTTTTGTCCATGTGTTCGAGGATGACCTCCAAAACAGCAGAGGAGGCAGCTGGAAATCAGGCAAAAATTTGACTGTAGTGGAGATGTCTCACCCACAGTCCATCCCCACTCTCTCGGCCAAGAGGGCATAAGGACAGTCAGTGTTGGAGATGTTTTTCCAAAGGCCAACTAGTCCCCAGGGCTGCAGCACACAAGTAGGCTACTCAGCAAGTGAAGCCTCCTAGTCAGAGAGTCACGGTCGATCAAAAAGAACTAGACTGTGAAGTGTTGACTTGTGATAATGGCTCTGTGGTTGTTAAAGCTGCTTTGTGTTCAAAACCACCTTCCTGTCTTGTGTGTCACATGACAAAATCCAACCCAAATTACCCCCTCAAGTTAAAACCACACCTCAGCACAAAACAGAGAAAGGCCTTGCTTAGGGGATTTGTTGGGCGAAAGGGGACAACTGATTGTGTCAGCTCAAGAGAACCCAGCTGTAGCAGTAGCCACCACCAGTCAACAGTAAACATTCATGGTAAGTAAGAGACCACTGTTTGTAATTACCACTTTGAACAAAAGGTGGGGGTGGGGTGAGGAGGTGGAGGGGGGAGGGAGGGTGAAGGAAGGGGGTGGAAAGCATGGGGGGCGTGTTTGGGTGTTGGTAGGAATAGCTATTTACACAAGGTCAGGGCTGTATAGGATAAGTGTTGGGGTGTTGGTAGGAATAGCTATTTACACAAGGTCAGGGCTGTATAGGATAAGTGTTGGGGTGTTGGTAGGAATAGCTATTTACACAAGGTCACAGCCATATAGGATAAGATCTGGTAGGATAGCAAACGTGTAGTTGAGAGAGTAGTCTAGGATAGCAAACGTGTAGTTGAGAGAGTAGTCTAGGATAGCAAACGTGTAGTTGAGAGAGTAGTCTAGGATAGCAAACGTGTAGTTGAGAGAGTAGTCTAGGATAGCAAACGTGTAGTCTGAGCAACCTGTACAATGGTGACCTTGTATTGAGGATCATGTGCAAGTGACCCTCACAGTACACACCACACACACCCACACACACACACACACACACACACACACACACACACACACACACACACACACACACACACACACACACACACATACATACACACATACATACACATACACACACACACACACACACATGTGACCACAACTGGTCAGTACACAAAGACATCCTTTTGTCTTTCCCCTCCAGCCCTCTATGTGACCACATGTGGTCAGTACACAAAGACATCCTTTTGTCTTTTCCCCTCCAACCCCTGTGTGACCACATGTGGTCAGTACACAAAGACATCCTGACCACATGTAGTCAGTACACAAAGACATCCTGACCACATGTGGTCAGTACACAAAGACATCCTTTAGTCTTTCCCCTCCAGCCCTCTGTGTGACCACATGTGGTCAGTACACAAAGACATCCTTTTGTATTTCCCCTCCAACCCCCTGTGTGACCACATGTGGTCAGTACACAAAGACATCCTTTTGTCTCTCCCCTCCAGCCCCTCTGTATGAAGCACTGGGTTTGTTTGTTTGTTTTTTGTTTTTAAAGATATAGCACTATACCTGTATAAATTCCATGTGTTGTTATCATTTTAATTCTATACACAGGGAGTGGATGTAAAAAAAAAACAACCAACCACATGATTGCTTATTGCATTATCCTCGAAATATGAGTAAAAGAATTTTTAAACAGAAAGCATGTGGCTTCAAGCACAGACTGGATGTAAAAAAAAAAAAAAGCACACTGTTTATTTACACCACACACACACACACACACCACACACACACACACACACACACACACACACACACACACACCACACACACACACACTACACACACACATTATCCTCAGAATAGAAGAGTAAAAGAATTATTTTAAAAATTGAAAAAAGCATGTGGCTTTAAGCACAGACCTGATGCAACTGATAAAAAGCACACTCACACACACACACACACACACACACACACACACACACACACACACACACACACACACACACACACACACACTACACTACACTACACTACACTACACTACACACACAAACACACACCTATCATGTGTCACAGAGACTTTTTTGGGTGCAAAGTTTTGGCTTGTGGTTGTGGTCTTAAAAATTCTAATATTTGGTATCTAAATGATCATGTGGATGCAAATTGCCCATTCAAGAAAATGAATTGGAAGAAGAAGCCCACTTCTTATTCCACAGCTTAGCGTATAAAGATATAGGCCTATCCGTAAGAACTGTGCCATACTGCAATCCTTCTCTGATTTGCCTGATTAAAACCGAGTTGCAGTGATTTTGTCTCATACTGATGAAAATACAATTCTATTCCTTTCAAAAAACACATCAGCATTAAAAATAAGGAAACAAGAAAGCTAGCAAGTTAGATAAAACTAGTGTTTGTAGAAATCATTCCCTTCAAAGCGATCCTATATTACTCCTACATTATTTCTGTCAGTATAAATATGACCTTAAATGTTGCTTGCATGATACAGGTGTATGATTGTATGAATTGAATTGCCCACTTGGGTGGAGATGGCGAAATAATTGGTGATTCTATTCTTGTTCTTTATCTCCCACGTGGAAAGGGCTGCAAAGCTATAGTCTCTCTCTCTCTCTCTCTCCTCTCTCTCTCTCTCTCTCTCTCTCTCTCTCTCTCTCTCCTCTCCTCTCTCTCTCTCTCTCTCTCTCTTCAGTAATAGATTTGACATATATATTATACAGAAATCATAGTTCAACACATATTTTGAAGAAATTTCTTTCATTTTACTATTGACAGACATTTATGGTTCATTTTAACCAGATTCGGGTTTGGTTTATCTGAAATTTATGTACATGTCTATCGATAGAGAAATGGATTGGGGAATAGTGCGAGGACATTGAAGAAAACAAAAAGAAAAACAACAGCAAGAAAAACATAATCAACTGGCACAAAACAGGTAAGAAGCCCTACAATCCAAGACAAAAATGGGAAGTGCCTCACTGATGACCAGGATATTCTTAACAGGTGGACAGAATACTGCTCCAACCTGTATAACTACAAAACCACAGGAGATCCAGGAGTCCTCAATGTCCCCACAAGCACAGATACAGACAGTCACCCTATCCTCCGAAAAGAAGTGGAAACAGCAGTCAGATCGCTGAAAAATGGGAAGTCGGCAGGGACTGACAACATTCCTGCTGGTTTGGTTCAAGCTGGAGGGGAAGCCATGATCAACGCTCTACTAAAAATCTGCAACAAGATCTGGCAGACAGGGAAATGGCCAACACCATGGACACAGTCACTCATCGTCACCCTCCCCAAGAAAGGAAATCTTCAGCAGTGCCAGAATTACTGCACAATCAGCCTCATATGCCACCCAAGCAAAGTCATGTTGAAGATAATACTGAACAGACAGAAGCCACGAGCAGAGACCATCATTGCTGAGGAACAAGCAGGTTTCAGAGCAGGGCATAGCAAAACTGAATCTCAAAAGACTCTGTGAGCAGTACCTCCAACACCAACAATACCTCTACCATGTATTAATTTAATTGATTTTAAGGAGGCATTCGACAGGGTGTGGTATGCAGCTTTTGGGCAACCATGAATTTGTACAGCATCAATGCAAACCTGATCAGAGTCATCAAAGAGCTGTACCACAAGGCTACCAGTGCAGTGTACTACAACAGCGACATTGGAGAGTGGTTTCGAACAACAGTTGGAGTAAGGCAGAGCTGTCTACTGGATCACCCACTCTTTTCAACATCTTCCTTGAGAGAATCATGGCCGATGCACTGGAATATTATAAAGGATCAGTCAGCATTGGGGCAGAACGATCACAAACCTCCGCATCGCAGATGACATTGATGGACTAGCAGGATCAGAGCAAGAGCTTGCCAGCGTAACAGAACACCTGAACAAGGCCTCTAAAACATACGGCATGGAAATCAGTGCAGAGAAGACCAAACTGATGACAACACCAAGGGCATCAGCACTGATATCAGGGTCAATGACAAGAAGCTGGAAACAGTTCACAGCTTCAAGTACTTGGGGGCGTTGTATCAAACGAGGGGTCCAAGCCAGAAGTAGTATGCAGAATTGCACAGACAATAACAGCACTGTCAAAACTGAACACCATATGGAAAGATAAAAATATCCCACTCAAGTCCAATATCAGACTAATGCCTCCCTTGTCATATCCACATTCCTGTATGCCTGTGAATCAGGGACCCTGTTTGCAGATTTGGAGAGAAGAGTATAGGCAGTAGAGATGAGATGCTTCCGAAGACTCCTTGGCATCTCCTACAAAAACCACATAAGCAACGAAGAGGTGCATAACAGAGTCCAGCAAACCATTGGTCCCTACGAAAATCTTCTATCAATCGTAAAGAAGCGTAAACTTAAATGGTACAGGCATGTCACAAGATCAAAAGGACTAGCAAAAACAATACTGCAAGGCACTGTCCAAGGAAGAAGAAAAAGAGGCAGACCAAAGAAGAGATGGGAGGGCAACGTCAGCGAATGGACAGGCCTAGAACTCAACAAACCCCTGAGAACGGCAAAACAGAGAGAGGAATGGAGGAAACTGGTTGTCAAGTCTTTATGGGTGTGTGTGTGTTGTGTGTGTGCGCGCGCGTGCGAGCGCGTACGTGCGTGTGTGCGTGTCATGCATGTATGCATGCATGTGTGTGTGTTAAAGTGTGTGTGTTATCAATTTATGTATTAAGTGCTCTTGTGCATTTTTACATCCAGTCCCCATATTTATGCAGTTTTTTTAAAAAAATGTCGTGGTTCCCACCTCCACTCAATGGCCTACTCTTTTGAACAGCGGAACAGGTTTTTATCGTGTGCGCACGATGTTCTGAGTGCGTTTGCGCATGGGACATCAGGATATATATATATATATATATATATATATATATAATATATATATATATATATATATATATTAGTGTGTGTGTGTGTGTGTGTGTGTGTGTGTGTGTGTGTGTGTGTAAGTGTGGCATACGCGGGTGAGTGCTATTCGTATTTTTCTGGACTTTACCTCAAAATGACACAGGGACTTGTTGACACACACTGACAAACCCACATGGGTACAGGTATCTATCTATCTATCTATCTATCTATCTATCTATCTATCTATCTATCTATCTATCTATCTATCTATATATATATATATATATATATATATATATATATATATATATATATATACAGAGAGAGAGAGAGAGAGAGAGAGAGAGAGAGAGAGAGAGAGAGAGAGAGAGAGAGAGAGAGATGTAGGCCTATAAGTCTATATTTATTCTTTTATATCGAGGATAATGGAATAAGCACTCATGTGCTTTTTTTCATCCAGTCCCCGTGTGTATGCAGTTTTGTAAATATTGTCATCTGTTCCCACCCGCACATACTGGCCTACTCTTACAAAAAACGGAACAGGATTTGACATGTGCCCAAGATGTTCTGCTTGCGTTGGCCTCAGGGTTTGGTTTACAGTTTTATGGAAAGACTTTTTGGGAGAGTGGAGTCAGCACTGATATTAACTGCAGGGGAAAACTCCCCTCCAACAGAATCGAACCTGGGTCTTCAAATCTGGAGGCAATGTTCTGACCACAAGGCTACACAATGTTTTTTTTGAGATATCTGAACTTAAATGCAAGGTATTTCGTAAAATATCCACTTCCATTTACACATGTTTCGATGGACACAGAGGACAAGCCCTGGTTGTCAGACCACGAGTTGACACACGATACACCCCTCAACGATAGTGGACTTTCCCTGGTCATGTGATATGACGTCACTGATAGCCTTCCTAGGGTATATAGGGACTGGCCACGAGAGAGAAGCAACCACTTTTGCCCACGCATTCCTTCAGTCAAGACCACAACAAGCCAGTGCACTCTCTACGTTAATTTCATTGCAACAACAAGAAGTGACCGGCTGAAAATCTTTCACAAGTACCACTCCCCAACAAGCAGCAGCCAAGTAAGTATTCAACTTCAGTATTTTTCTTATTCTATTTTGAAGAAATAGTAGTAGATGAAAGGTGATTGTGATTTTATGTAGGCCCAAGGGAGGTTTCAGATGTAGGGGGTGGTGAGGTGGCCCTTTTCTTTGGTTTTACATGGCTGAACAAGCAGGGATACACTTCTTGAAAAAGTGATTTTTTTGGTTAACTATTGTTCCTTGACTTTTGTTTTTCTTGATAGGTGTAGATTGGTTTCTTATGATGGTGTTGTAGATAGAATGCTATTTTCATAGTGAGGTGATTCTTTTCTGTAGCAGAGGTGACAATGATGAAGGTGACTGAAGGTGACAGTGATTGTTGATGATTGTGATTGTTATATGGGCTGGCCAAAAGACTGAAGGCAGAAGCAGGCCTGCACATTAATTGATGGCGGGATTTGAAAAAATCGTGAGAAAAAAAAGATACCCTCCCAAAGATTTTACTTCACAGAGCGACCTTTAAACAAGTCAAGGTCATGAATAACTGTCTTCACCTGGGGGTCCCAGGCCAAACCAGTGGTGGTTTCTGGTGAATGTTGGAAACTGAGAAATCTTCTTGTGTTTAATTAAAATGTTCTTCTTGAAAAGTTTTAACTGTTTAGGGGTGAGGTATAGGCAGGTTGGCGCGGTACACACATGGCATAGTAATTTAGTATATATATATATATAATGTGTGTGTGTGTGTGCTTGCCTGGAAAATAATGTCCCGTAGTATATGGGCTCCTAGAGCAAAATTGGGTAATGTACTAAGCGACTCATTTTGTGGTGGAGCGTCACAAATGTTAAAGTATGAAGTGTTAGTGCTATACTACAACAAGCTTGAGCTTATGATAATGATCCACTTCTATAAATCTGGGTACATATTCTTGATATACTCAGCCGTTGGGCAGTCCCTATCTTTAATACCTTAGGTGTCACCCAGAATATGATCTCTGCCTAATAATGATGACATATGAAAACACACATGCAGATGTAGCCTGCAACCAATATTTTTTTTGTGAATGGAGGGTCTTGATGAACACTGTTTTAACTAAATTTTATATGATGTAGTGTTGGTAAAATAATGAATGTATTAATTTAACAAAATGTAACAGATCTTTACAAAAGAGAGAGTTACCATTTTGAGTTGATAAACAGATTAGAAAGATAACAAACAGCATGCATACACCCACACCCCCAAGACACCTTCAGGGTTTTTATAACTAGGCCTACAGGTAAAGGAATAGGGGCAAAGATAAGGTGGAGGTTTGCACAACTAACAGAACAAATTCAACTGTTGGGTGAGTGTATAGCCAGGACTTGAGTAGTCAGCTGACCAAATATGTTGATAACCTTGTTGACCGGGTTTGAAGTGAAGAAATAGGGGCAGAGATAAAGGTCCAGGGTTGCTCAACTAACATAACAAATTCAACTGTTGGGTGAGTGTATAGCCAGGACTTGAGTAGTCAGCTGACCAAATATGTTGATAACCTTGTTGACCGGGTTTGAAGTGAAGAAATAGGGGCAGAGATAAAGGTCCAGGGTTGCTCAACTAACATAACAAATTCAACTGTTGGGTGTGTGTATGGCCAGGAATTGAGTAGTTAGCTGACCAAATATGTTGATAACCTTGCTGACCGGATTTCAAGTGAAGAAATAGGGGCAAAGGTAAAGGTCCAGGGTTGCGCAACTAACAAAACAAATGAAAGTGTTGGTGTGAGTATAGCCAGGAATTGAGTAGTCAGCTGACCAATTATGTTGATAACCTTGTTGACCAGGTTTCAAGTGAAGAAATAGGGGCAAAGATAAAGGTCTAGGGTTGCGCAACTGACATAACAAATGAAAGTGTTGGTGTGAGTATGGCCAAGGGCTTGTCTTGCTAGCTGACATCAATTAGGTTATAACCTTGTTGACCAATTACGTTGATAACCTTGTTGACCAATTAGTTAGCTATACTGACCAATTACCCGGATGAGACTTTAAACCGAGGCCCCGTTTGCGAACGCACGCAGAACATCTTGCGCACATGTTAAATCCTGTTCCGCTTTTCGTAAGAGTAGGCCATCGTGTGCCGGTGGGAACAGATGACAATATTTACAAAAACTGCATGCACACGGGGACCGGATGAAAAAAAGCACATGATTGCTTATTCTGTTATCCTCGATATAAAAGAATAAATAAATAAATAAATTACTTGATAACCTTATTGACCAGTTACTTAACTTTGCTGACACAGCATTATCAAACTGATAGGATTGTTCCTTTCTAAAGTCAACCACACACCCACTGTTGGGCCTGAAAGTTCTAGAACCTGTGTTCTTACAGCTGTCTGGTGAAACATGGGGAACTTCAGGATTTTACATTCATGAACATTCTGTGAAACTGTAGTGTCTGTTTTGGGTAACGTACATGATAATGTGAATCTGATGATTAATCATTGCAGTTATATGATTTCTCTCTCTCTCTCTCTCTCTCTCTCTCTCTCTCTCTCTCTCTCTCTCTCTCTCTCTCCTC
>JASPKP010000037.1:132500-135000 GCA_030674155.1 Stramonita haemastoma
AAATGCAGGGTATCACCTAGCACGTTTCCGATATGAAGAAAACAATTTCGTAAAATATCCACTTCTATTTATACACGTTTCGGTAGACCAGCCTAGGCTGGTTTTTGCCAGTTGGAGTACAAAGACGTTTGAGCCACGGGCAGTCACTCTTCAGAGTTATTTGTTGGGTACTGTGATTATTGTTTCATGCTGAGTATATTGAGTTTAAGAGAGAATAGTGTTAGATATTGTGAAAAAAAGGCCTACCAATCGGTGAAAGGGTAAAAATATTCGTAGACGATAAAATTTGACGGCAACCAGTGTGTCTTGTGTCCATCGAGCGTGAGGATAGCACGTATCGAGTCCCCTGCTTGGCAAGTGACTACAGTGAGTACTGTATCAAGTGCTGCAAATTCCACTCCAGCATCTGAAAACGAAAGTAACACATGAGCCTCCCCCACAACTTCTGAAAAAAAAATACAGTGGATGCAAAACATAATCAAAGAAGATCAGGATGATAGCAAGTTGAATGATTAGCCCGTCCGTAGCATAATTTGGAAGTACTGTCCAAAAAAAAAAAAATCAGGGATAGACAACAGTGATCACAGCTGTGTTGTGTCATTAGCAGTAAGAGTTTTGATGGTGCTGAAACCTGTGCAAAAGTGATGAGGAAGATGAACCTTGAAGTGGGGCCTCATGCTCAGAACTGTTTTATGGATATTGACTCTGTACATGTTAACTGTTATAAACGCTCAAGGCCAGGCCAAAGCAGGGTCACATAAAGTGAGAATTGCTAAAAGGAGGAGCAGAAAGTCCAGAGATGAGAAGCAGGCTGAAGAAGAAGGATTTCCTTACCAAGCTGGTGCCTGTTAGGACTTCATGATGTTCATCTGTCAGGTAGGACGGAATTATTTGCTTTTTTCACAGTTCCAAAGCTTCTGGATTTCACACTCACACACACACACACACACACACACACACACACACACACACACACACACACACACACACACACACACCACGCACACAGAGAGTCCTAGGCCCCTATAGCCCAATAAGTTACATTAGTTATACAGTTATTCATAACATAAGTTCATTTCTTCCATTGTATTATGGTTACAGTAGTTAGTTCCTCAACATTTTTTGAATTGTTTGTCTTTTTGTGTCTAACATCACTTAATCATTAATGTGAATAGACATTAAATTGGAGAACAACATGAACACACCACACACACACAACACACACACACACACACACACACACACACACACACACACACACACACACACACACACACACACACACACTCACTCACACACACACAGAGTTTTGTAATCTGTCTTCTTATGCACATAATAACCAACACACGATTAAAAAAAAAAATTTCCCTCTTAAACCCTCATCTCTTTATTGCCCCCCCCCCCCCCCCCCCCCATCCCATCCTTTCCCTGTCTAATATCACTTTGTACAGATGTAAAATCAAACCACACACACACACACACACACACACACACACACACACACACACACACACACACACACACTTCAATCTCTTTCTTGAGAGCATGAAATAAAAACAGAAAGTGCGGGAAATGGCCCTGCACAATATTTTTGTCCATGTGTTCGAGGATGACCTCCAAAACAGCAGAGGAGGCAGCTGGAAATCAGGCAAAAATTTGACTGTAGTGGAGATGTCTCACCCACAGTCCATCCCCACTCTCTCGGCCAAGAGGGCATAAGGACAGTCAGTGTTGGAGATGTTTTCCAAAGGCCAACTAGTCCCCAGGGCTGCAGCACACAAGTAGGCTACTCAGCAAGTGAAGCCTCCTAGTCAGAGAGTCACGGTCGATCAAAAAGAACTAGACTGTGAAGTGTTGACTTGTGATAATGGCTCTGTGGTTGTTAAAGCTGCTTTGTGTTCAAAACCACCTTCCTGTCTTGTGTGTCACATGACAAAATCCAACCCAAATTACCCCCTCAAGTTAAAACCACACCTCAGCACAAAACAGACAGGCCTTGCCTAAGGGATTTGTTGGGTGAAAAGTGACAATGTCTGTGTCCACTCAAGAGAACCCAGTTGTAGCAGTAGCCACCACCAGTCAACAGTAAACACTCCTGGTAAGTAAGAGACCAATGTTTAGAATTACCACTTTGAACAAAAGGTGGGGGTGGGGTGAGGAAGTGGAGTGGGGGGAGGTGAAGGAAGAGGGTGGAAAGTGTGGGGCTTGTTAGGGCCTTGGTAGGAATAGCTATTTACACAAGGTCACTTCTGTACAGGATAAGTGTTGGGGTGTTGGTAGGAATAGCTATTTACACAAGGTCACTTCTGTATAGGATAAGTGTTGGGGTGTTGGTAGGAATAGCTGTTTACACAAAGTCAGGGCTGTATAGGATAAGATCTCATAGGATAGCAAACATATAGATGAGAGAGTAGTCTGGGATAGCAAACGTGTAGTTTGTGTAATCTGAGCAACGTGTACAAAGATGACCTTGTATTTAGGATCATGTGCAAGTGACTCT
>JASPKP010000037.1:140000-200000 GCA_030674155.1 Stramonita haemastoma
GCCTACAGAAGTCATAGTTCAACACGTGTTTTGAAGAAATATCTTTCAATTACCACAGACAGACATTTACGAATCATTTTAACCACATTCCGGTTTGGTGTATCTGAAATTAATGTAGGCCTACATGTCTATCGCTACCGACCTAAACATGAACTTGATTTGTTGTGTCCACTATGCAAAGAGTCAACTGAAGATGAAGTTCACTTTGTTTTGACTTTTGACCCTTTCTTTTCTAATCTGAAAGTTAACTTTATCCCACCGAAGTTCTATAGTTAAAGTTAAAGTCTGTCCCGAGCCTAAGGCTCACCAGCCGGAGCTTATCCGGTTTCTGTGGCGTTAAGCGACTGAGAGTCATAGACTCCCCCCTGGATTAGGACGCCAGTCTATCGCATATCCCACCGAAGTTCTATAAGTACCCTTGTTTATTTCGGATTTCATGATTAATGGCATCAAATAATGAAAATACTGTGCCTAATCTAGTATTGTACTTATAGGCTATATAAGGCTTTTCAGGTAGGCCTACGGGAAACACTTGTGTCATAATTTTCCTACATGTTATCATATCATTGGAATTTGCAATGTTTTTTTCTTTTACAAGTCGTTCTTTTCACACGACATTTTGCCCCCTTTCATATGGGGAAGGACGGTGGCAGGATGGTTAAGACGTTCGCCTGCCAATATGTAAACCGCGAGTTTCTGGGGTCGTACACAGCTCGCCCTTTCTTCCCAGTTTGATGAAAAAATCGAACTGAATGTCAAAATCATTCGGATGAGACTATAAACCGAGGTCCCGTGTGTGAACGCACGCAGAATATCTTGCGCAAACGTTAATATCCCGTTCAGCCTTTCGGAAGAGCAGGCCATCTTGTGCCGGTAGGAGCCGACGACAAATTTTATTTTTTTTTTAATTTTTAAAAACCCAGCATGCACACAGGTGTCGTGTTTAGACACCATACCTGAGGGGGAAAAAATGGGTAGGCGCTGCACTTGTGGCGACGCGCTCGAGAGCAGCCCGAATTTCACACGGAGAAATCTGCTGTGACATAAAGTGGTATTAAATAAAAAAAAAAAAGTAATAAATAAATAAATGGGACTATGTCCTTAATGATTAACCATCTAAAGTCCTCTCTCTCTCTCTCTCTCTCTCCTCTCTCTCTCTCTCTCTCTCTCTCTCTCTCTCTCTCTCTCTCTCTCTTGCGTGCGGGTTCGCGCACGTGTGCTTGCATGTATGTATGCGTGTGTTTGAGTGTGTGTGTCTGTGTGTGTGATCAATTTATTTATTAAGCGATCTTGTGCATTTTTACATCCAGTCCCCATGTGTATGCAGTTTTTTCAAAATCTGATTGTTCCCACCTGCACACAATGGCCTACTCTTTTTAAAAGCGGAACAGGTTTTAACGTGTGCGCAAGATGTTCTGAGTGCGTTTGCGCACGGGACGTCGGTTTATATATGCGCAAACCCACTCATATATATGTGTGTGTGTGTTGTGTGTGTGGTGTGTGTGTGTGTGTGTGTGTGTGTGTGTGTGTGTGTGTGTGTATTTATTCATTTATTTATTTATTCGTTTATATCGAGGATAATGGAACAAACAACACTCCTGTGCTTTTTTACATTCAGCCCCTGTGTGTATGCAGTTTTGTAAATCTTGTCATCTGTTCTCACCGGCGCACGATGACCTACTCTTACGAAAAGGGGAACAGGATTTAACGTGTGCGCAAGACGTTCTGCGTGCGTTCGGACACAGGGCCTCGGTTTATAGTCTCATCCGAAGAACTTTTGGGGGGAGTGGAGTCAGCACTGATGTTAACTCCAGGGGAAAAATCCCCTCGAACAGGAATGAACCTGGGTCTTCAAATTGTGAGCGCAATGTTCTGACCACTAGGCTAACCCCTCCCCCATGTGTGTGTGTGTGTGTGTGTGTGTGTGTGTGTGTGTGTGTGTGTGTGTGTGTGTGTGTTGTTGTCAACAGGGGTGAGTGCTGCTAGATATGTATTTTTTGGACTTTACCTCAATAATAGGCACTTGATGACATATAAATACCCACATTGGTACAGGTTGTGTTGTGTGTGTTGTTAGTAGTAATAGTATAGATATGTTAAAAAATTAATATATGTATTATATTATATATCTATATTATGTATGTATGTGTTGTGTTTTAGTTACTTTCATTTTCATTGTTTTTTTTCTCGTTCCAGCATGCAGATTGGCATCTTGGTAATTACCCAGGAGGCAGTGGTTATATAAAAATTGAGACTGGAACCACTGAGCAAGAAACAGAATAAAACGAGGATAGATTTCCACTCCAAGCATCCTTGTCTAGTTCTATTATATGAATCCCTTTCAGTCGTAGACAAAACATTGGCTACGAGGCTACACTGTATGTATATTATAACCCACGACCTACAGCACCACCCAGTCATGGAAGCCATCCTGTGAAGACCCAAGCCTCTGCAAGCTTTGGTCATCAGACCATGATACTGACACCCCTCAACCTGAGTGGACTTTCCCAGGTCATGTGATATGACGTCACTGATAGCCTCACTAGAGTATATAGGGACTGGCCATGTGAGAACAGCAACCACATCCGCCTGTCGTTCATTCAGTCAAGGCTACAGCAAGCAAGAGCACTATCTACGTTGATTTCATCGCAACAACAAGAATAGTGACCGGCTGAAAATCTTTCACAAATACAACTTGCCAACAAGCTGTAGCCAAGTAAGTATTCAACTTCATTTTTTTCTTCTATTTTTGCAGAAATAGTAGTGGATGAAAGGTGATTGTGATTTTATGTAGGCCCAAGGAAGGTTTCAGATACTGAGGTGGTCCTTTTCTTTGGTTTTACATGGCTGAACAAGCAGGGATACATTTCTTGAAAAAGTGATTTTTTTGGTTAACTATTGTTCCTTGACTTTTGTTTTTCTTGATAGGTGTAGGCTGGTTTCTTATGATGGTGTTGTAGACAGAATGCTATTTTCATAGTGAGGTGATTCTTTTCTGTAGCAGAGGTGACAATGATGAAGGTGACTGAAGGTGATAGTGATTGTTGATGATTGTGATTGTTATTATGGGCTGGCCAAAAGACTGAAGGCAGAAGCAGGCCTGCACATTAATTGATGGCGGATTTGAAAAAATCGTGAGAAAAAAAAGATACCCTCCCAAAGATTTTACTTCACAGAGCGACCTTCAAACAAGTCAAGGTCATGAATAACAGTCTTCACCTGGGGGCCCCAGGCCAAACCAGTGGTGGTTTCTGGTGAATGTTGGAAACTGAGAAATCTTCTTGTGTTTAATTAAAATGTTCTTCTTGAAAAGTTTTAGATGTTTAGGTGTGTGGTATAGGCAGTTTAGCGCGGCACACACATGGCGTAGTATATATATATATATATATATATATATATATATATATATATATATATATTATATATAATATGTGTGTGTGTGTCGTGCCGAAAATTATCAGTCCATAGTATGTGGCTTTCCCCATGCGCAAACGCATCACACACATGCACCACGCATGCACACAGGGAGACAGGATAGCCTGGTGGTCAGAGTGATGCGCTCATGATCTGGTTTTGAATCTCGTTCAAGAGGATTTTTCCTCGGGAGTTAACATCATGCCCACTCCACTCTCCCCAAAAGTCCTTTGATGAGGTCCTGACTGCACTGCAGAACATCTTGGCGCATGTTAAAACCTGTTCCACTTTTCAGAAGAGTAGGCCATTGTGTGCCAGTGGAGCGATAACAGACTTGTGAAAACTGCATAGGCCTGCAACATGGGGACCGAAGGTTAAAAAAAAAGTACATGTATGAGTGCTTATTCCATTTTTCTCAAAATAAAAGAATAAAAAAAAATAAAGATAAATAAAAACACACATGTTATAAGCTGGTGGAAATGATGACAAAGGAGAATAGATGTGGTGTGCATGCTGAAGAAGAAGGCATGCATACCTTAGTCACATTCCATTAGGAACTTCCCCGCATACCTTAGTCATGTTCCATTAGGAACTTCCCGCATACCTTAGTCACCTTCCATTAGGAACTTCCCCGCATACCTTAGTCATGTTCCATTAGGAACTTCCCCGCATACCTTAGTCACCCTCCATTAGGAACTTCCCCGCATACCTTAGTCACATTCCATTAGGAACTTCCCCACATACCTTAGTCACCTTCCATTAGGAACTTCCCTGCATACCTTAGTCACCTTCCATTAGGAACTTCCCAGCTTCAAGGGAACACTGTGATTTACATAGTACCAAGTAATTTTGCTTCCAACCCATTCTGTTCATCTTTGTGTTTTGTAGAGATATCATGTGGTCTTTGGTCCTCTTGTATCAAATGATTGTTTTACATGTATCTAAAAGTGATTTTGAATGTGGCATAATTTTCTTGTGCAGAACTTTGCCTAAGAATAATGATTAGATATCAAAACACACATGCAGTTGTAGCCTGCAACCACCATTTTTTTGTGAATGGCAGGTCTTGATGAACACTGTTTTAGCTAAATTTTTATGATGTAGTGTTGGTAAAATAATGAATGTATTAATTTGACAAAATGTAAAGATTTTTACAAAAGAGAAGTTACTGTTTTGAGTTGATAGACAGATTAAAAAGATAACAAACAACAACATACACCCCACACCCCAAGACACCTTCAGGGTTTTTATAACTAGGCCTACAGGTAAAGGAATAGGGGCAAAGATAAGGTGGAGGTTTGCGCAACTAACATAACAAATTAACTGTTGGGTGTGTGTATAGCCAGGAATTGAGTAGTCAGCTGACCAATTATGTTGATAACCTTGTTGACCGGGTTTCAAGTGAAGAAGATAGGGGCAGAGATAAAGGTCCCAGGGTTGCTCAACTATCATAACAAATTCAACTGTTGGGTGTGTGTATGGCCAGGAATTGAGTAGTTAGCTGACCAAACATGTTGATAACCTTGTTGACCGGATTTCAAGTGAAGAAGTAGGGGCAAGATAAAGGTCCAGGGTTGCTCAACTAACATAACAAATGAACAGTGTTGGTGTGTGTATGGCCAAAGCTTGACTTGAGTAATATAGCTGACCTTGCTGAACAATGGTTGATAACCTTATTGACCATTTTCCAGTGAAGAAATAATTGGAGGTTATCAAATGATAGGATGTTCCTTTCTAGTCAACCTAACAACACTGTTGGGCTTGGTGTGAGTATGGCCAAGGGCTTTCTTGCCAGCTGACATCAATTAGGTTGATAACCTTGCTGACATCAATTGCGTTGATTACCTTATTGACCATTACGTTGATAACCTATTGACCAATTACTTAACTTTGCTGACACAGGTTATGAAACTGATAGGATTGTTCCTTTCTAAAGTCAACCACACACCCAACTGTTGGGCCTGAAAGTTCTAGAACCTGTGTTCTTACAGCTGTCTGGTGAAACATGGGGAACTTCAGGATTTTACATTCTGAAACGTTCTGTGAAACTGTTTGTGTCTGTTATTGGTAACGTACATGATATGCCACCTGTGATTCATCATTGTAATTATGATTCTGTCTACTCTGTCCTGTCTGTCTGTCGTCTGTCGTCTCGTCGTCCGTCCCTCTCTCTCTCTCTCTCTCTCTCTCCCCCTCCCTCCTCCCTCTTCTCTCTCTCTCTCTGTCTCTGTCTCTCTGCTCTGTCTCTCTGTCTCTATGTCTCTTCTTTCTCTATCGCCATATCAAATAATGTCCTTCTCTCTAGCTAGACTTCATCTGAAGTACTAAAACGTTCTCTCTCGAATCTCTGTCTCGATCCTTCTTCTTCTCTCTCTTCTTGCTCACTCACTACACACACACACACACACAATGCACGAACACGCGACACACACACACACACACACACACACATACATACATACATGTACATACATACATACATTACATACATACATATTATGATTATCAATGGTTCTATATCATGTTATATATACTTTTTCCCTACTTGCTCATTTCATTTACCTTTGTTGTACAATATCTTTACCAAGTTCATTTACATAGTATTTTCTTGTTTCTGTCCTGATCTCACTGTTGAGGAACTATATTCAAGTGAACTCTACCATACTTGGCCCAAAACTGCCACAACGTTGACACTGGTAAATGGTGGATTTGACGTCTGCGATTTTGTACACCCACATGTGAAGGTAAGCTGGTGGATGATTGTATGGAACTTTTCCCTTTGTATTAGATTTAGCACATTTTTTTTCTTTACACTCTGTTCCAGAAATTTCTTTTCCTTTCTGCTCTTTCTTTGTTCTGAATTTGAAATGGCAAGTGTACTTTTTGTTCATCTTCGGATGTTGTTGTTGTTAAAAGCAGGTTGAAAAGGATGGTTGGTTGTCGCTTTCTGTTTTGGATCACACATTTAATGCCCCTTGGTGGCTGCAAGGCAAAGCTATTCTGGCAAAATTTGGATCACCGTTAATTTCTGCTTTGCTTCATTTCAGTTACAGATCAATCCCAACTCATTCTTTTCCCTTAAGAAACTTAAAAGATTGAGAAAAAATGAGAAAACAGAATAAAGTACAGGTGAAGATTATTTAAAATCAAAAAACAGAGGGTCATTAGGTAAGCATATGCCTTCAAGCCATACTAACAATGTCAACATTTAGGCTCAGAGTTTTGTGGGCCTAACAAAACATTAAAAATGTTAAACCTTTAAGTCAGCCGCCCTCCGAATCTATTGGTTAGGCGTTGACTCGAATCTAAAGGTGCAAAAGAACAAGCTTTGGAAAGGTTAAAAAACCGTGGAAAAGGCATAACGGCTATTTCTACCCTAACCAGGTCAAAAGGGTTACAACCTTGTTAACGGTTTCAGATAGAGGCATCCTAACCATGGGGGGTAAGCACCGGACTAAAACCTTAGGCTCGACAGACTTTTTAACTTTAAACTTTATAATACCATCCAAAGTTGGTTTTTATCCTTCCCCGCAAATCTGAGAAGTTCACCAATGGTAGGTTTTTGCATATAGTGACTGTTTTTACCCTGCATTGAGTGTGCTGCATTCCGACATCTATTTATTTATTCTTTTATTTAATGTCTGTCTGTCATCATCAAAGATGATTCTGATCTATCAATTAAGTAAACGACGCTAAGTATAGTTTGTACTTCTTACTCTTATAACTGTCAAATAAATGGTAGTGGTGTGGGTGTGGGTTACTGGGTAGGGTGGGGGGTGGAAGGGATGGAACAGCCTAGTGGCTAGAGCGCCAGGCTGGTGATCTGACGGCCTGGATCGAGCCACCATGGAGGCATCTGTTTAGGGGATTTTGCCCTGGAGTTAACATCAGTGCTGATTCCACTCCCCCAAAAGTCCTGTGGATGAGGCTATACACCGAATGCATGCAGAAAATCTTGAGCAAAGGTTAAAGACTTGTTCTGCTGTTTGGAATAGTAGGCCATTTCGTGCGGTAGGAACGGATGACAAAGTTAAAAAATCAAAACAAACTACAGGCAGACAGGTGTCGTGTTTAAACACCATCCCTGAAGTGGGAATATGGCTGCTTTAATGGTGGGTAAACATGGTTGTAGAGGTAGGGGTGTGTGTGTGTGTGTTTATCTTTATTTATTTATTCTTTTATATTGAAGACAATGGGATAAGCACTCTTGTGCTTTTTTACATCCAGTCCCCATGTGTATGCAGTTTTTTGTAACTGTCATCTGTTGCCACCAGCACACGATGGCCTACTCTTACGAAAGCATGTGTGTGTGTGTAATGTGTGTGTGTGTTGTAAGTGTGTGTGTGTGTGTGTGGTGTGTGTTGTTGTGTGCTGTGTGTGAATGTGTGGTGTGTGTTTAATTTATTTATTTATTTATTATTCTTTTATATTGAGGATTTATTATTTCTTTATTTAATTTATTTATTTTTTATATCGAGGATAACAAATAAGCAATCATGGTGCTTTTTCTCATCCGGTCCCCGTGTTGTATGCAATTTTGTAAATGTCATCTGTTCCCACCAGCACACAATGGCCTTCTCTTACCAAAGCGGAACAGATTTAACGTGTGCACAAGATGTTCTGCAAAGCATTTGCACACAGGGCCTCAGTTTAGTCTCATCCGAAGGACTTTGGGGAAGAGTGGAGTCAGCACTCCAGGAGAAATATCCCCTCAAACGGGTTATCAAATTGCGAATAAACACTCACGTGCTTTTTACACTCTAGTCCCCATGTGTATGCAGTCTTGTAAATTTTGTCATCGAGGTGTGTGTGTATATGTGGGGTGTGCATGCGTGCGGCGTGCGTGCGTGTGTGCATTGTTTCTGCCCCCCCTCAGTCAGTCAGTCACTCCTAACTCACAGCAGTGGCGGTGTCTTTGCTGCCTTGTGTGCTTGCAGGTGGTGCCCATTCCCTGAAGGAAGGAAGGAAGGAAGGAACCTCTCACTACTGACCACTGACCAGCCATGGCCCCGCAGCTGAAAGAGGAGACAGCAGCATGGAGGCCAGCTTCCCCAGTGAATGGACACAGTGGGCCAACACAGTGGTTCACCTGTGTTAGAAAACACAGACAGTCTCCCCATTACAACACCTTCCTCCACCAGCTTATATGTGAACTGGCAGGGACTTTAAGTGTGGACGCATTGCAAAAGTTACACCTCTGAAATCAATGGACTTGAGCATTTCATAAAAATGAAGAACCCAAAAAAAGAAAAGAAAGAGAAAAAAGAAGCAGAAGAAAAATTTGCCTAAATTGAACAGAAGGCAAGGGTATTTGGATACTTACACGATGACATTGATTTCGATGAATATTAATGTGAAATTGGAATCTGTGCTTGTGGTGTGTGTGTGTGTGTGTGTGTGTGTGTGGTGTGAGTGCGGTGTGTGTGTGCGCGTCGTGTGCGTGAGTGTCCAAGACTGTTCAGATTTTGACCGATGGCTTTGACCACACATGAATATTTATGTTGAATTATGAAGTCCATGCTTTGTATGTGTGTGTGTGATTGTTTGAAATCTTTTAACAATGCCTTTGGTCTTGAATGAATGTTATTGTTGATATTGAACTTTGCACTTTTGTGTGTGTGTGTGCGTGTGTGGGGTGCGTGTGCGTGTGCGTGGTGTGTGTGGTGTGGCCAAGATTGTTTGGATTCTTTTTACAATGACTTCGATCTCAAATGAAATTTTTATTGTATGGGAACTCGCATGTGTGTGTGTGTTGTGTGTGGTGTGTCCAAGATTTTTGGATTCTTTGAGGATGATTTCAATCTTGAATGGATTTTATGCTGATATTGAACTTTGCACTGTGTGTGTGTTGTGTGTGTGTGTGTGTGTGGTGGATGCATGTGTGGCCAGTATTATTCGGATTTTTTTTTTTTTTTTTTTACATGACTTTGATCTGAAATGAATATTGATATTGAATTCACACGTGTGTGTGTGTGTGTGTGTGTGGTGTGTTTTTGTAGTGGTGTGTGTGTTGTGTGTGTGTTCATGCATACATGTGTGTGTGTGTTCATGGCGTAAATGTGTGTGTGTGTGTTCATGCGTATTGGTGTGTGTGTTCATGCGTACATGTGTTGGGGTGTGTTGGGGTGTGTGTAGCACTTTTAAAAATTAAATTTTGGTGTACAAAATAAAAATGAACATAAAAGAAAATGAAGATATAATCTCCTTGTCATTGTTTGATATTTGCGTCTTGTCCTGGGCACTATTACTCTGTCTTTCTCTCTGTGTGTGTAGTGTGTGTGTGGTGTGTGTGTGTGTGTTGTGTGGTGTGTGGTGTGTGTATAAAAGATGTCATGCCTTTGGTCAGTCTGGTTACCCCCTGCACACCTTACTCTCTTCCTTTCTTCCTTACTTTGTTCCTTCCTTCCTTCCTTCCTCCCTTCCTTTCTTTCTTTCTTCTTCCTTCCTTTCTTCCTTCCTTTCTTGCTTTCTTCCTTCCTTTCTTCCTTCCTTCCTTCCTTCCTCCCTCTCTTCCTTCCTTCCTACCTTCCTTCCTTCCTTCCTTCAGTCAGTGTGTGTGAGGCAAGGAGACACTGGCTGAGCCTATCCCTCTGCAGGTGGCAAACTATGCTGATGACTGGTCAAATATTTTTAAACAAGTATTCATTATGTATAAACTGCAGTGAAATTTATCATACCAACACTTGTATTTATCAAACATGAGAAAACTCTTTTGTTACACAGATTTTATAGGTCTGTACGTCGATAAAACACAAAATGAAATCTGAATGGGCACTTCAAAATTAAAATAAAATATCACCTGAATCGGTCCTACTTCAAAACCAATGAATATAGTTTGGGTTTTTGTTGTTTTTTTTTTTAAAATCTGGTTCGCAAACTACAACTTCAAAATAAAATGCAATTTTACTGAATGAAAACAATGCTAAATTGAGGAATATTATTTCAGAAGTTGTTTGAACACAAACTACAAATTGAAAAGAGTAAATACAATTTTACTTAATGACTACTACAACTTCAAAGCAACACCTGTAATTTCATAAGTTATTGCTACTAAACTGTAATTCAAAAAGAAAACTGAATTTCTAAATGACTGCGATTTCAACACTTCTATTCTAGCAAAATGATTCTTATCAAGCCATAACTTCCAAAACTAAAATAAACAATTTCACTGAATGACGGCTAGTTCAAAAACGTTTTTCTTTAAAAAAAAAACAACGCAAAAAGTAAAAATACACTTTCACAAAATGAGTACAATTGAAGAAATAAAATCCTCATGGTCAAAAACTAGAAAACAATGTTATTGAATGACAGCTGCTTCAAAACAAAACAAACCCCCCCCCCAACCAAACAGAAAAAACCTTCAAAAACTAAAACACAATTTCATTAGATGACTTCTACTTTGGAACTACAAATGATAATAATAATGATAATAAATGGAATTTATAAAGCGCTATATCTTGCAAAAACAAATCAAAGCGCTTGCATTCAACCAATTCTTGCAAATGACAAAATAAAATCATCGTGGTGAAAGATCCTCCCCCCCTGCAAGAAAAGTCCTTCAAATAAGACTATAAACCAAGGTCCCATGTCCAAACATGGAGAACATCTTGTGCACTTTAAAACCTGTTCTGCTTATCGGAAGAGTAGGCCATTGTGTGCCTTTAGAAACATGACAAAATTGACAAGACTGCATACACTGGGGTACTGGATGTAAAAAAAACCACACACCCACGAGTGCTTATTCGTTATCTTCAAAATAAAAGAATGAAATATAAAAAATAAATGTTCTTTCTCTCTCTGAACTATGATTAGTGTGTTTAATAGAAAAAAAAGGATGAATTTTCACAAAGTAGTTTACAGTTTTTGTCTTTTATAGTTTTCATATATTTGACTTAAATGCAGGGTATCACCTAGCACATTTACGATATGAAGAAAACGATTTCGTAAAATATCCACTTTCTTAAAATTTACACACCGTTCGGTCATCCAGACTAGGCAGGATTTAGCAAGTTTGGAGTACAAAGACGTTTGAGCCACGGACAGTAACTCCAGTTATTTGTTGGGTGCTGTGATTATTATTTCATGCTGAGTTCATTGAATTTTATGAGTGAACAGGGTCAAATATTGTGGGAAAGAAAGGCCTACCAATCGGCAAAAGGGTTAAAATATTCGAAGAAGAGGAAATTTCACAGCAACCAATGTGTTTTGTGTCCATCGAGCGAGAGGATAGCTTGTATCGAGTCTCTGCGAGAGGATAGCTTGTATCGAGTCTCCTGCTTGCAAGTGACTACTGTGAGTACTGTAGGCCTATCAATGTTGCTAATTCCACTCCAGCATCAGAAAACGAAAGTAACACATTTTGCCACCCCCACAACTTCTGAAAAACAAATCCCAGTGCTGCAGAATCATAATCAAAGAAGATTACGATGTTAGCAAGTTGAATATAAGTCCGTCAGTAGCATAATTTGGAAGTACTGTCCAAAAAGAAAAAAATCAGGGAAAAGACAACAGTGATCACAGCTGTGTTGTTTTTCATTAGCAGTAGGTAGTTTTGATGTGCTGAAACCTGTGCAAAAGTGATGAGGAAGTTGAACCTTAAAGTGGGGGCCTCATGCTCAGAACTGTTTTTTATGGATATTGACTCTGTACATGTTAAATGTATAAACGCTCAAGGCCAGGCCAAAGCAGGTCACATAAAGTGAAATTGCTAAAAGGAGGAGCAGAAAGTCCAGAGATGAGAAGCAGGCTGAAGAAGAAGGATTTCCTTACCAAGCTGGGTGCCTGTTAGGACTTCATGAAATGTTCATACTGTCAGGTAGGACGGGAATTTTTTTGCTTTTTTCACAGTTCCAAAGCTTCTGGATTTCACACTCAAAACCACACACACACACACACACACACACACACACACACACACACACACACAAAAACCAACAACACACACACAGAGTCCTAGGCCCCTATAGCCCAATAAGTTACATTAGTTATACAGTTGTTCATAACATAAGTTCATTTCTTCAATTGTATTATGGTTACAGTAGTTAGTTCCCAACATTTTTTTGAATTGTTTGTCTTTGTGTGTCTAACATCACTTTAAACATTAATGTGAATAGACATTAAATTGAGAACAACATGAACACACACACACACACACACACACACACACACACACACACACACACAAACACACCACAACTCACACTCACACACACACAGAGTTTTGTAATCTGTCTTCTTATGCACATAATAAACCAACACACGATTAAAAAAAAAAAAATTCCCTCTTAAACCCTCATCTCTTTATTGCCCCCCCCCCCCCCCCCCATCCCATCCTTTCCCTGTCTAATATCACTTTGTACAGATGTAAAATCAAACACACACACACACACACACACACACACAACACACACACACACACACAACACACACTTCAATCTCTTTCTTGAGAGCATGAAATAAAAACAGAAAGTGCAGGAAATGGCCCTGCACAATATTTTTTGTCCATGTGTTCGAGGATGACCTCCAAAACAGCAGAGGAGGCAGCTGGAAATCAGGCAAAAATTTGACTGAAAGTGGAGATGTCTCACCCACAGTCCATCCCCACTCCTCCGGCCAAGAGGGCATAAGGACAGTCAGTGTTGGAGATGTTTTTCCAAAGGCCAACTAGTCCCCAGGGCTGCAGCACACAAGTAGGCTACTCAGCAAGTGAAGCCTCCTAGTCAGAGAGTCACGGTCGATCAAAAAGAACTAGACTGTGAAGTGTTGACTTGTGATAATGGCTCTGTGGTTGTTAAAGCTGCTTTGTGTTCAAAACCACCTTCCTGTCTTGGTGTCACATGACAAAATCCAACCCAAATTACCCCCTCAAGTTAAAACCACACCTCAGCACAAAAACAGAGAAAGGCCTTGCTTAGGGGATTTGTTGGCGAAAGGGGACAACTGATTGTGTCAGCTCAAGAGAACCCACTGTAGCAGTAGCCACCACCAGTCAACAGTAAACATTCATGGTAAGTAAGAGACCACTGTTTGTAATTACCACTTTGAACAAAAGGTGGGGTGGGGGTGAGGAGGTGGAGGGGGGAGGGAGGGTGAAGGAAGGGGGTGGAAAGCATGGGGGGCGTGTTATGGGTGTTGGTAGGAATAGCTATTTACACAAGGTCAGGGCTGTAATAGGATAAGTGTTGGGGTGTTGGTAGGAAATAGCTATTTACACAAGGTCAGGGCTGTATAGGATAAGTGTTGGGGTGTTGGTAGGAATAGCTATTTACACAAGGTCACAGCCATATAGGATAAGATCTGGTAGGATAGCAAACGTGTAGTTGAGAGAAGTAGTCTAGGATAGCAAACGTGTAGTTGAGAGAGTAGTCTAGGATAGCAAACGTGTAGTTGAGAGAGTAGTCTAAGGATAGCAAACGTGTAGTTGAGAGAGTAGTCTAGGATAGCAAACGTGTAGTCTGAGCAACCTGTACAATGGTGACCTTGTATTGAGATCATGTGCAAGTGACCCTCACAGTAACACACACACACACACACACACAACACACACACACACACCACAACACACAAACACCACACACACACACACACACATACATACACACATACATACACATACACACACACACACACACACATGTGACCACAACTGGTCAGTACACAAAGACATCCTTTTGTCTTTCCCCTCCAGCCCTCTATGTGACCACATGTGGTCAGTACACAAAGACATCCTTTTGTCTTTCCCCTCCAACCCCCTGTGTGACCACATGTGGTCAGTACACAAAGACAATCCTGACCACATGTAGTCAGTACACAAATACATCCTGACCACATGTGGTCAGTAACACAAAGACATCCTTTAGTCTTTCCCCTCCAGCCCTCTGTGTGACCACATGTGTCAGTACACAAAGACATCCTTTTGTATTTCCCCTCCAACCCCCTGTGTGACCACATGTGGTCAGTACACAAAGACATCCTTTTGTCTCCCCCTCCAGCCCCTCTGTATGAAGCACTGGGTTTGTTGTTTGTTTTTTGTTTTTAAAGATATAGCACTATACCTGTATAAATCCATGTGTTATTATCATTTTAATTCTATACACTGGGGAGTGGATGTAAAAAAAAAACCAACCAACCACATGATTGCTTATTGCATTATCCTCGAAATATGATTAAAAGAATTTTTAAACAGAAAGCATGTGGCTTCAAGCACAGACTGGTGTAAAAGAAAAAAAAAGCACACTGTTTATTTACACACACACACACAACACACACACACACACACACACACACACACACACACACACACACACACACAACACACACATACTACACACACACACATTATCCTCAGAATAGAAGAGTAAAAGAATTATTTTAAAAATTGAAAAAAGCATGTGGCTTTAAGCACAGACCTGATGCAACTGATAAAAAGCACACTCACACACACACACACAACACACACACACACACACACAACACACACACAACAACACACACACACACACACTACACTACACTACACTACACTACACTACACACACAAACACACACCTATCATGTGTCACAGAGACTTTTTTGGGTGCAAAGTTTTGGCTTGTTGGTTTGTGGTCTTAAAAATTCTAATATTTGGTATCTAAATGATCATGTGGATGCAAATTGCCCATTCAAGAAAATGAATTGGAAGAAGAAGCCCACTTCTTATTCCACAGCTTAGCGTATAAAGATATAGGCACTATCCGTAAGAACTGTGCCATACTGCAATCCTTCTCTGATTTGCCTGATTAAAACCGAGTTGCAGTGATTTTGTCTCATACTGATGAAAATACAATTCTATTCCTTTCAAAAAACATATCAGCATTAAAAATAAGGAAACAAGAAAGCTAGCAAGTTAGATAAAACTAGTGTTTGTAGAAATCATTCCCTTCAAAGCGATCCTATATTACTCCTACATTATTTCTGTCAGTATAAATATGACCTTAAATGTTGCTTGCATGATACAGGTGTATGATTGAATGGGTATGCTGACAATTGCCCACTTGGGTGGAGATGGCGAAATAATTGGTGATTCTATTCTTGTTCTTTATCTCCCACGTGGAAAGGGCTGCAAAGCTATAGAAAATAATATTACTCTCTCCTCTCTCTCTCTCTCTCCTCTCTCTCTCTCTCTCTCTCTCTCTCTCTCTCTCTCTCTCTCTCTCTCTCATCTCTCTCTCTCTCTCTCTCTCTCTCTCCAGTAATAGATTTGACATATATATTATACAGAAATCATAGTTCAACACATATTTTGAAGAAATTTCTTTCATTTACTATTGACAGACATTTATGGTTCATTTTAACCAGATTCGGGTTTGGTTTATCTGAAATTTATGTACATGTCTATCGATAGAGAAATGGATTGGGGAATAGTGCGAGGACATTGAAGAAAACAAAAAGAAAAACAACAGCAAGAAAACATAATCAACTGGCACAAAACAGGTAAGAAGCCCTACAATCCAAGACAAAAATGGGAAGTGCCTCACTGATGACCAGGATATTCTTAACAGGTGGACAGAATACTGCTCCAACCTGTATAACTACAAAACCACAGGAGATCCAGGAGTCCTCAATGTCCCCACAAGCACAGATACAGACAGTCACCCTATCCTCCGAAAAGAAGTGGAAACAGCAGTCAGATCGCTGAAAAATGGGAAGTCGGCAGGGACTGACAACATTCCTGCTGGTTTGGTTCAAGCTGGAGGGAAGCCATGATCAACGCTCTACTAAAAATCTGCAACAAGATCTGGCAGACAGGGAAATGGCCAACACCATGGACACAGTCACTCATCGTCACCCTCCCCAAGAAAGGAAATCTTCAGCAGTGCCAGAATTACTGCACAATCAGCCTCATATGCCACCCAAGCAAAGTCATGTTGAAGATAATACTGAACAGACAGAAGCCACGAGCAGAGACCATCATTGCTGAGGAACAAGCAGGTTTCAGAGCAGGGCATAGCAAAACTGAATCTCAAAAGACTCTGTGAGCAGTACCTCCAACACCAACAATACCTCTACCATGTATTAATTTAATTGATTTTAAGGAGGCATTCGACAGGGTGTGGTATGCAGCTTTTTGGGCAACCATGAATTTGTACAGCATCAATGCAAACCTGATCAGAGTCATCAAAGAGCTGTACCACAAGGCTACCAGTGCAGTGTACTACAACAGCGACATTGGAGAGTGGTTTCGAACAACAGTTGGAGTAAGGCAGAGCTGTCTACTGGATCACCCACTCTTTTCAACATCTTCCTTGAGAGAATCATGGCCGATGCACTGGAATATTATAAAGGATCAGTCAGCATTGGGGCAGAACGATCACAAACCTCCGCATCGCAGATGACATTGATGGACTAGCAGGATCAGAGCAAGAGCTTGCCAGCGTAACAGAACACCTGAACAAGGCCTCTAAAACATACGGCATGGAAATCAGTGCAGAGAAGACCAAACTGATGACAACACCAAGGGCATCAGCACTGATATCAGGGTCAATGGCGAGAAGCTGGAAACAGTTCACAGCTTCAAGTACTTGGGGGCCGTTGTATCAGACGAGGGGTCCAAGCCAGAAGTAGTATGCAGAATTGCACAGACAATAACAGCACTGTCAAAACTGAACCACCATATGGAAAGATAAAAATATCCCACTCAAGTCCAATATCAGACTAATGCCTCCCTTGTCATATCCACATTCCTGTATGCCTGTGAATCAGGGACCCTGTTTGCAGATTTGGAGAAAAGAGTATAGGCAGTAGAGATGAGATGCTTCCGAAGACTCCTTGGCATCTCCTACAAAAACCACATAAGCAACGAAGAGGTGCATAACAGAGTCCAGCAAACCATTGGTCCCTACGAAAATCTTCTATCAATCGTAAAGAAGCGTAAACTTAAATGGTACAGGCATGTCACAAGATCAAAAGGACTAGCAAAACCAATACTGCAAGGCACTGTCCAAGGAAGAAGAAAAAGAGGCAGACCAAAGAAGAGATGGGAGGGCAACGTCAGCGAATGGACAGGCCTAGAACTCAACAAACCCCTGAGAACGGCAAAACAGAGAGAGGAATGGAGGAAACTGGTTGTCAAGTCTTCATGGTGTGTGTGTGTGTGTGTGTGTGTGTGTGTGTGCGCGCGCGTGCGAGCGCGTACGTGCGTGTGTGCGTGTCATGCATGTATGCATGCATGTGTGTGTGTTAAAGTGTGTGTGTTATCAATTTATGTATTAAGTGCTCTTGTGCATTTTTACATCCAGTCCCCATATTTATGCAGTTTTTTTAAAAAAAATGTCGTGGTTCCCACCTCCACTCAATGGCCTACTCTTTTGAACAGCGGAACAGGTTTTTATCGTGTGCGCAAGATGTTCTGAGTGCGTTTGCGCATGGGACATCAGGATATAAAATATATATATATATATAATATAATATATATATATATATATATATATATATATATATAAATATATATATATATATATATATATTAGTGTGTGTGTGTGTGTGTGTGTGTGTGTGTGTGTGTGTGTGTGTGTGTGTGTGTGTGTGTGTAAGTGTGGCATACGCGCGTGAGTGCTATTCGTATTTTTCTGGACTTTACCTCAAAATGACACAGGGACTTGTTGACACACACTGACAAACCCACATGGGTACAGGTATCTATCTATCTATCTATCTATCTATCTATCTATCTATCTATCTATCTATCTATCTATCTATCTATCTATCTATCTATCTGTCTATCTATCTATCTATCTATCTATCTATCTATCTATCTTAATCTATCTATCTATATATATAGATATAGATATAGATATATATATATAGAGAGAGAGAGAGAGAGAGAGAGAGAGAGAGAGAGAGAGAGAGAGAGAGAGAGAGAGAGAAGAGAGAGAGAGAGAGAGAGAGAGAGAGAGAGATGTAGGCCTATAAGTCTATATTTATTCTTTTATATCGAGGATAATGGAATAAGCACTCATGTGCTTTTTTTCATCCAGTCCCCGTGTGTATGCAGTTTTGTAAATATTGTCATCTGTTCCCACCCGCACATACTGGCCTACTCTTACAAAAAACGGAACAGGATTTGACATGTGCCCAAGATGTTCTGCTTGCGTTGGCCTCGGGTTTGGTTTACAGTTTTATGGAAAGACTTTTTGGGAGAGTGGAGTCAGCACTGATATTAACTGCAGGGGAAAACTCCCCTCCAACAGAATCGAACCTGGGTCTTCAAATCTGGAGGCAATGTTCTGACCACAAGGCTACACAATGTTTTTTTGAGATATCTGAACTTAAATGCAAGGTATTTCGTAAAATATCCACTTCCATTTACACATGTTTCGATGGACACAGAGGACAAGCCCTGGTTGTCAGACCACGAGTTGACACACGATACACCCCTCAACGATAGTGGACTTTCCCTGGTCATGTGATATGACGTCACTGATAGCCTTCCTAGGGTATATAGGGACTGGCCACGAGAGAGAAGCAACCACTTTTGCCCACGCGTTCGTTCAGTCAAGACCACAACAAGCCAGTGCACTCTCTACGTTCATTTCATTGCAACAACATTGCAACAACAAGAAGTGACCGGCTGAAAATCTTTCACAAGTGCCACTCCCCAACAAGCTGTAGCCAAGTAAGTATTCAACTTCAGTATTTTTCTTATTCTATTTTGAAGAAATAGTAGTGGATGAAAGGTGATTGTGATTTTATGTAGGCCCAAGGGAGGTTTCAGATGTAGGGGGTGGTGAGGTGGTCCTTTTCTTTGGTTTTACATGGCTGAACAAGCTGGGATACATTTCTTGAAAATGTGATTTTTTTGGTTAACTATTGTTCCTTGACTTTTGTTTTTCTTGATAGGTGTAGGCTGGTTTCTTATGATGGTGTTGTAGGTAGAATGCTATTTTCATAGTGAGGTGATTCTTTTCTGTAGCAGAGGTGACAATGATGAAGGTGACTGAAGGTGATAGTGATTGTTGATGATTGTGATTGTTATATGGGCTGGCCAAAAGACTGAAGGTAGAAGCAGGTGTGCACATTAATTGATGGCGGGCGAAAAAATCGTGAGAAAAAAAAAAGAAAGACTGTCTTCCTAAAAATTTTACAACACAGAGCGACCTTCAAACAAATAGGTCATGAATAACAGTCTTCACCTAGGGCCCAAACTGGTTGTGGTTTCTGGTGTATGTTTGAAGCTCTGAAGTCTGCTTGTGTTTGAAGTGTTCTTGAAAAGTTTGGAATGTTTAGGGGAGTCCCCTAAGCAGGTCGGTGGGTACACACATGGTATAGTGTGTGTGTGTGTGTGTGCGTGTGTACATACATATGTATATATTGTGCCCACATGCGTGTACGTGCACACACACACACACACACACACATGCATGCGCATGCACTCGCACACATGCACACAGGGATGGGATAGCTTAGTGGTCAGAGTGATGCACTAATGATTGGGTTCGAATCTCGTTCAAGAGGATTTTTCCTCTGGAGTTAAGATAAGTGCCTACATCACTCTCTCCAAAAGTCCTTTAGGCTTTGGATGAGACTATATACCAAGATCCTGATTGCAATACACAGAACATCTTGCGCACATGTTAAAACCTGTTCGACTTTTCGGAAGAGTAGGCCATTGTGTGCCAGTGGGAACGATAACAAAATTGTGAAAACTGCATAGGCCTACACATGGGGACTGGAAGTAAAAAGAAACAACAACAACAAAAGCACATTTTTGAGTGCTTATTCCATTCTCCTTGAAATAAAAGATTTTTTTAATTTTAAAAAGCTGACATTTTGTGTCAGTGGAAAGGATAACAAAGAAGAATAGATGTTGGCACGCAGAAGAAGACCTGCATACCTTAGTCACCTTCCATTAGGAACTTCCCCGCATACCTTAGTCACCCTCCATTAGGAACTTCCCTGCATACCTTAGTCACATTCCATCAGGAACTTCCCCGCATACCTTAGTCACCCTCCATTAGGAACTTCCCCACATACCTTAGTCACCTTCCATTAGGAACTTCCCCGCATACCTTAGTCACATTCCATTAGGAACTTCCCCGCATACCTTAGTCACCTTCCATTAGGAACTTCCCCGCATACCTTAGTCACCTTCCATTAGGAACTTCCCCGCATACCTTAGTCACCTTCCATTAGGAACTTCCCCGCATACCTTAGTCACGTTCCAATAGGAACTTCCCAGCTTCAAGGGAACGCTGTGATTTACATAGTACCAAGTAGTCATTTTGTTTCCAACCCATTCTGTTCATCATCTTTTGTCTTTGTAGAGATATCGTGTGGTCTTTGGTCCTCTTGTATCAACTGATAGTTTTACATGTATCTAAAAGTGATTTGAATGTGGCATAATTTTCTTGTGCAGAACTTTGCCTAAGAATAATGATTAGATATCAAAACACACATGCAGTTGTAGCCTGCAACCAACATTTTTTTGTGAATGGCAGGTCTTGATGAACACTGTTTTAGCTAAATTTTGTATGATGTAGTGTTGGTAAAATAATGAATGTATTAATTTGACAAAATGTAACAGATTTTTACAAAAGAGAGAGTTACTGTTTTGAGTTGATAAACAGATTAAAAAGATAACAAACAACATACATACACACACACCCCCAAGACACCTTCAGGGTTTTTATAACTAGGCCTACAGGTAAAGGAATAGGGGCAAAGATAAGGTGGAGGTTTGCGCAACTAACATAACAAAGTCAACTGTTGGGTGAGTGTATAGCCAGGACTTGAGTAGTCAGCTGACCAAATATGTTGATAACCTTGTTGACCAGGTTTGAAGTGAAGAAATAGGGGCAGAGATAAAGGTCCAGGGTTGTGCAACTAACAAAACAAATGAAAGTGTTTCGTGTGAGTATGGCCAAGGGCTTGTCTTGCCAGCTGACATCGGTTAGGTTGATAACCTTGCTGACATCAATTGCGTTGATAACCTTATTGACCAATTACGTTGATAACCTTATTGACCAATTACGTTGATAACCTTATTGACCAATTACTTAACTTTGCTGACACAGGGTTATGAAACGGATGATAGGATTGTTCCTTTCTAAAGTCAACCACACACCCACTGTTGGGCCTGAAAGTTCTAGAACCTGTGTTCTTACAGCTGTCTGGTGAAACATGGGGAACTTCAGGATTTTACATTCATGAATGTTCTGTGAAACTGTAGTGTCTGTTTTGGGTAACGTACATGATATACCAACCTGTGATTCATCATTGTAATTATGATTCTTGTTACTCTGTCTGTCTGTCTGTCTGTCTGTCTGTCTGTCTGTCTGTCTGTCTGTCCGTCCGTCCGTCCCGTCCGTCCGTCCGTCCGTCCGTCCGTCCGTCCTCTCTCTCTCTCTCTCTCTCTCTCTCTCTCTCTCTCTCTCTCTCTCCTCTCTCTCTCTCTCTCTCTCTCTCTCTCCTCTCCCCTCCCTGCCTCCCTCTTTCTCTCTCTCTCTCTGTCTCTGTCTCTCTCTTTCTCTCATATCAAATAATGTCTCTCTCACACACACACACACACACACACACACACACACACAGATATATATATTATATATATATATATATATATATATATATATATATATATATATATATATCTTTTTGCCCTACTTGCTCATTCATTTAGCTTTGTTGTACAATATGTTTACAAGTTCATTTAATCATAGTATTTTCTTTTCTGTCCAGTTGATCATCATCGTTGAACTGATATTTCAAGTGAACTCTACCACTCTTGGCCCAAAAGCTGCCTAACATTGCACTGGGTAGTGGTGGATTTGTCGTCTGCTGTTTTGTCCACACCCACATTGTGAAGGTAAGCTGGTGGATGATTTTATGGAACTATTCTGGCTTTGGATTAGAATTAGCCTTTTTTTTTTCTTTCTACATTTGTGTTCCAGAAATTTCTTTTCCTTTTGCTCCTTTCTTTGTTCTTAATTTGAAATGGCAGAAGTGTACTTTTTGTTCAGTTTTGTGATTTTTGTTGTTGTTAAAGAATGCCAGGTTGAAAAGGATGGTTGGTCGTCTGCTTTTCCTTTGAGGTGAATTACAATGGCCCTTGCTATGGCTGCAAGGCAAAGGTTTTGCTAGGCAAAAATCTGACCCCTGTACATCTGCTTCGTCTGTTACTGTCAGTAAGATCATCCCAACTCATTCTTCCCCTAAGAAAGAAAAAAGATGAGAAAACAGAGGATAGAAAACAGGAAGAAAAGTAAAGGGAACAAGATTAAAAAACAAAACAAAAACAGAGGGTTCACATTAAGGGCAAAATGCTTCAAGCCATACTAACAGTTGTCAAGATTTCTGAAGTCTCAGAGTTTTGTGTGGCCTAACTAAAACATTAAAAATGGTTGTAACTCTTAAGTTAGCCGCCGCTGTAGTCTAGTGGTTAGGGCGTTGGACTCGTAATCTAAAGGTTGCGGGTTCAATCCCAGCTTTCGGCTATAGCGTTGTGCCCATGGAAAAGGCACTTTACGGCTATTTTCTCACCCTACCCAGGTGTAAAAGGGGTACCAACCTTGTGTTGGGGGTTAACCCTGCGATAGACTGGCATCCTATCCAGGGGGGATAAGCACCGGCCTGATGAGCCTTAGGCTGGGGACAGACTTTAACTTTAAACTTTATAATACCTCCAAAGTTGGGTTTTTCCTTCCCCAGCTAGATCTGAGAAGTTCACCAATGGTGAGGTTTGGCATATGTGACTGTTTTTACCCTGCATTGAGGTAGCTGCATTCCGACATCTATTTATTTATTCTTTTATTTTATGTCTGTCTGTCATATCAAAGATGTTCTGATCTATCAATTAAGCTAAACTGACGCTAAGTATAGTTTGTACTTCTTACTCTTATAACTGTCAAATTAATGGTATGGTGTGGGGTGGGTTACTGGGTAGGGTGGGGGTGGAAGGGATGGAACAGCCTAGTGGCTAGAGCGCCAGGCTGGTGATCTGACGGCCTGGGATCGAGCCACCATGGAGGCATCTGTTTAGGGGATTTTGCCCTGGAGTTAACATCAGTGCTGATTCCACTCCCCCAAAAGTCCTGTGGATGAGGCTATAAACCGAATGCATGCAGAAAATCTTGAGCAAAGGTTAAAGACTTGTTCTGCTGTTTGGAATAGTAGGCCATTTTGTGCGGTAGGAATGCTTGACAAAGTTAAAAAAGCAAAACAAACTACATGCAGACAGGTGTCGTGTTTAAACACCATCCCTGAAGTGGGAATATGGCTGCTTTAATGGTGGGTAAACATGGTTGTAGAGGTAGGTGTGTGTGTGTTTATTTTTATTTATCTATTCTTTTATATTGAAGACAATGGGATAAGCACTCTTGTGCTTTTTTACATTCAGTCCCCATGTGTATGCAGTTTTTTGTAACTGTCACCTCAGTTTAGTCTCATCCGAAGGACTTTGGGGAAGAGTGGAGTCAGCACTCCAGGAGAAATATCCCCTCGAACGGGTTATCAAATTGCGAATAAGCACTCATGTGCTTTTTACACTCTAGTCCCCATGTGTATGCAGTCTTGTAAATTTTGTCATCGAGGTGTGTGTGTATATGTGGGTGTGCATGCGTGCGTCTGTGTGCATTGTTTCTGTCCCCCCCCCCCCCTCAGTCAGTCAGTCACTCCTAACTCACAGCAGTGGTGGTGTCTTTGCTGCCTTGTGTGCTTGCAGGTGGTGCCCATTCCCTGAAGGAAGGAAGGAAGCCTCTCACTACTGACCACTGACCAGCCATGGCCCCGCAGCTGAAAGAGGAGACAGCAGGCATGGAGGCCAGCTTCCCCAGTGAATGGACACAGTGGGCCAACACAGTGGTCAGCTGTGTTAGAAAACACAGAGAGTCTCCCCATTACAACACCTTCCTCCACCAGCTTATATGTGAGCTGGCAGCGACTTTAAGTGCGGACGCTTTGAAAAAGTTCACCTCTGAAATCGATGGACTTGCGCACTTCCTGAACAATGAAGAACAAAAGAAGAAAAGAAAGATGAAAAAGAAGCAGAAGAAAAATTTGCCTAAATTGAACAGAAGGCAAGGGTATTTGGATTCTTTACACGATGACGTTGATTTCGATGAATATTAATGTTGAAATTGGAATCTGTGCTTGTGTGTGTGTGTGTGTGTGTGTGTGTGCGTGTGCGTGTGTGCGTGAGTGTCCAAGACTGTTCAGATTTTGACGATGGCTTTGACCTCAAATGAATATTTATGTTGATATTGAAGTCCATGCTTTGTATGTGTGTGTGTGATTGTTTGAAATCTTTTAACAATGCCTGTGGTCTTGAATGAATGTTTATGTTGATATTGAACTTTGCACTTTTGTGTGTGTGTGTGCGTGTGCGTGTGTGTGTGTGTGGCCAAGATTGTTTGGATTCTTTTTACAATGACTTCGATCTCAAATGAATATTTTTATTGGTATGGGAACTCGCATGTGTGTGTGTGTGTGTGTGTGTGTGTGTGTCCAAGATTGTTTGGATTCTTTCGAGGATGATTTCAATCTTGAATGGATGTTTATGCTGATATTGAACTTTGCACTTTGTGTGTGTGTGTGTGTGTGTGGATGCATGTGTGGCCAGTATTTTTCGGATTTTTTTTTTTTTTTTTTTTTTACATGACTTTGATCTGAAATGAATATTGATATTGGAATTCACACGTGTGTGTGTGTGTGTGTGTGTGTGTGTGTGTGTTCATGCATACATGTGTGTGTGTGTTCATGCGTAAATGTGTGTGTGTGTGTTCATGCGTATGTGTGTGTGTGTGTTCATGCGTACATGTGTGTGTGTGTGTGTGTGTGTGCAGCACTTTTTAAAAATTAAATTTTTGGTGTACAAAATAAAATGAACATATAGAAAATGAAGATATAATCTCCTTGTCATTGTTTGATATTTGCGTCTTGTCCTGGTCACTATTACTCTGTCTTTCTATGTGTGTGTGTATGTGTGTGTGTGTGTGTGTGTATGTGTGTGTGTGTGTGTGTGTGTGTGTGTGTGTGTGTGTGTGTGTGTGTGTGTGTGTGTGTAAAAGATGTCATGCCTTTGGTCAGTCTGGTTACCCCCTGCACACCTTACTCTCTTCCTTTCTTCCTTACTTTGTTCCTTCCTTCCTTCCTTCCTTCCTCCCTTCCTTTCTTTCTTTCTTCCTTCCTTTCTTCCTTCCTTTCTTGCTTTCTTCCTTCCTTTCTTCCTTCCTTCCTTCCTTCCTCCCTCTCTTCCTTCCTTCCTACCTTCCTTCCTTCCTTCCTTCAGTCAGTGTGTGTGAGGCAAGGAGACACTGGCTGAGCCTATCCCTCTGCAGGTGGCAAACTATGCTGATGACTGGTCAAATATTTTTAAACAAGTATTCATTATGTATAAACTGCAGTGAAATTTATCATACCAACACTTGTATTTATCAAACATGAGAAAACTCTTTTGTTACACAGATTTTATAGGTCTGTACGTCGATAAAACACAAAATGAAATCTGAATGGTGCACTTTCAAAATTAAAATAAAATATCACCTGAATCGGTCCTACTTCAAAACCAATGAATATAGTTGGGTTTTTGTTGTTGTTTTTTTAAAATTTGGTTCGCAAACTACAACTTCAAAATAAAATGCAATTTTACTGAATGAAAACAATGCTAAATTGAGGAATATTATTTCAGAAGTTGTTTGAACACAAACTACAAATTGAAAAGAGTAAATACAATTTTACTTAATGACTACTACAACTTCAAAGCAACACCTGTAATTTCATAAGGTTATTGCTACTAAACTGTAATTCAAAAAGAAAAACTGAATTTCTAAATGACTGCGATTTCAACACTTCTATTCTAGCAAAATGATTCTTATCAAGCCATAACTTCCAAAACTAAAATAACAATTTCACTGAATGACGGCTAGTTCAAAAATGTTTTTCTTTTAAAAAAAACAACGCAAAAAGTAAAAATACACTTTCACAAAATGAGTACAATTGAAGAAATAAAATCCTCATGGTCAAAAACTAGAAAACAATGTTATTGAATGACAGCTGCTTCAAAACAAAACAAAAAACCCCCCAACCAAACAGAAAAAACCTTCAAAAACTAAAACACAATTTCATTAGATGACTTCTACTTTGGAACTACAAATGATAATAATAATGATAATAAATGGAATTTATAAAGCGCTATATCTTGCAAAAACAAATCAAAGCGCTTGCATTCAACCAATTCTTGCAAATGACAAAATAAAATCATCGTGGTGAAAGATCCTCCCCCCCTGCAAGAAAAGTCCTTCAAATAAGACTATAAACCAAGGTCCCATGTCCAAACATGGAGAACATCTTGTGCACTTTAAAACCTGTTCTGCTTATCGGAAGAGTAGGCCATTGTGTGCCTTTAGAAACATGACAAAATTGACAAGACTGCATACACTGGGGTACTGGATGTAAAAAAAACCACACACCCACGAGTGCTTATTCCGTTATCTTCAAAATAAAAGAATGAAATATAAAAAATAAATGTTCTTTCTCTCTCTGAACTATGATTAGTGTGTTTTAATAGGAAAAAAGGATGAATTTTCACATGTAGTTTACAGTTTTTGTCTTTTATAGTTTTCATATATTTTGACTTAAATGCAGGGTATCACCTAGCACATTTACGATATGAAGAAAACGATTTCGTAAAATATCCACTTTCTTATAATTTACACACCGTTCGGTCATCCAGACTAGGCAGGATTTAGCAAGTTGGAGTACAAAGACGTTTGAGCCACGGACAGTAACTCCAGTTATTTGTTGGGTGCTGTGATTATTATTTCATGCTGAGTTCATTGATTTTATGAGTGAACAGGGTCAAATATTGTGGGGAAAGAAAGGCCTACCAATCGGCAAAAGGGTTAAAATATTCGAAGAAGAGGAAATTTCACAGCAACCAATGTGTTTTGTGTCCATCGAGCGAGAGGATAGCTTGTATCGAGTCTCCTGCTTCGAAAGTGACTACTGTGAGTACTGTAGGCCTATCAAGTGTTGCTAATTCCACTCCAGCATCAGAAAACGGAAGTAACACATGTGCCTCCCCCACAACTTCTGAAAAACAAATACAGTGGCTGCAGAATCATAATCAAAGAAGATTACGATGTTAGCAAGTTGAATAGTAAGTCCGTCAGTAGCATAATTTGGAAGTACTGTCAAAAAAGAAAAAAATCAGGGATAGACAACAGTGATCACAGCTGTGTTGTGTCATTAGCAGTAGGAGTTTTGATGGTGCTGAAACCTGTGCAAAAGTGATGAGGAAGTTGAACCTTAAAGTGGGGCCTCATGCTCAGAACTGTTTTATGGATATTGACTCTGTACATGTTAACTGTTATAAACGCTCAAGGCCAGGCCAAAGCAGGGTCACATAAAGTGAGAATTGCTAAAAGGAGGAGCAGAAAGTCCAGAGATGAGAAGCAGGCTGAAGAAGAAGGATTTCCTTACCAAGCTGGTGCCTGTTAGGACTTCATGATGTTCATCTGTCAGGTAGGACAGAATTATTTGCTTTTTTCACAGTTCCAAAGCTTCTGGATTTCACACACACACACACACACACACACACACACACACACCACACACACACACACACACACACACACACACACACACACACACACACACAAGTCCTTCAGATGAGACAACTTACCGAGGTCCCATGTGCAAATGCACTGAAAATATGCGCACATTTTTAAAAAAATTCTGCTTTTTGGAAGAGTAGCCCATTGTGTGCTGGTGGGAACAGATATAGTTCAACATTAACAAAACTGCATACACACAGGGATTGGGTATAAAAAAAAAAAGCCACTTCAGTGCTTATTCTATCATCCTCAGATAAAAGAATTTAAAACACACACACACACACAACACACACACACACACACACACACACACACACACACACACACACACACACCACTCACCACCACCACCACCACCACTAAAACAACCTTAATTAAAACAAAACAGACCAGAGGTGGTTTCATTACAAGTGATGTGTGGTTTATTGAATCCTGTTGATCCTCATTCAGCACACTGGACACAAATCTACAGACAGCCACAGGCAGTACAGTTCTCCCAGGCTGTGTTCATTCCATCCAAGACTGTAGTAGTACACATGTATACATGTATACACCAAGGAAGAAGAGAATGGCACACCACTGTAGAAACACAGCATCATACATTCAGTCTGTTTTCAGTTCACAACAATGTTTCAAGCTCTGTACAGTTGCAAGACATTAGGAAACCAGTTTACACAGCAAAGACAGTATTTTAAAAAATGAACCAAATTTCATCAGCAGCCTCTAGTAAATGGATTCATTAATTACATGATAATTTATCATTTACATAATGAACTAGGTGATAATTCAAAAGAAAGAAAATCTTTTTTTCTTCAAGTAATTGACATGTTGCATCTGTTTCCCAGGAACATGCAGTTATTTATTCAGTTGTCACAAGCAATGTTTAAAAATTACTATTCGCCATCATTGGTTCCTTCCGTGTAATAAGTATACAATAAATAATAACAACTGGATATTACAACCTGATTCAGCAACACTTTCAAACAGTCTGCCTTTGCTAGATCAGAGATCTTGCTCAGAACAACCACAGAGGAGTCAGCTAAATGAGGCAATGCTTTGAACAGACTTTTGCTTGCTTTATCTTGTTGAAGTTAATTCATATCAAAGTCGTAGCAATGATTACTGATTAATGGACTATTTATGACTGAAAACAATACAAGCAGACGTTCTGCTAGAAGGGGAAAAAATGACACCCCCTTTCCTTTAAAAAAAAAGATCGCCCCCAAAAACACAAAAACCTCAACCCCCTCCCCCCCCCCCACCACCCAAAGCTGTGACATGCACACTGGTGTGGTGATTAGACATCTCTGAAGCCAAAATATAGCTACCTTAAATGGTGGGAAAATGGCTGCATAAGTGACGTTCCTTGAACTTTTAGTTTTAGTTTATTAATTTATTCAATTTTCAACATTTGTTTTAGCCAGCAGTAACAGAACAAATGTAGCAGCAGATTTTCCTCTCTACACAAACTACGTCAGACCTTTCCCTAGACTCTGAAGCCATCTTGACCTTACTAGGGAATGGAGGCCACCTTTCTTATAAACAGGTTGAAGACAAAATGAAGCAGAAAACAGCAGAATGAGAGAAAGGGACCGTAAGCTTTAATGAAAAGGGAAAATAAAACAAACAATTCAGCAAGCATACATACATACATACATATATATTTCTTTCTTCTGTACTTCCTTTCTTCCTTCCTTCCTTGCCTCCTTCCTTCCTTCCTTCCTTGCCTCCTTCCTTCCTTCCTTGCCTCCTTCCTTCCTTCCTTGCCTCCTTCCTTCCTTCCTTGCCTCCTTCCTTTCTTCCTTCCTTCCTTGCCTCCTTCCTTCCTTGCCTCCTTCCTTCCTTGCCTCATTCCTTCCTTTCTTGCCTCCTTCCTTCCTTCCTTGCCTCCTTCCTTCCTTCCTTGCCTTCCTTCCTTCCTTGCCTCCTTCCTTTCTTCCTTCCTTCCTTTCTTCCTTCCTTCATCCTTCTTTACCTCCTTCCTTCCTTCTTCTTCCTTCCTTCCTTCCTTCCTTCCTTCAGTCAGTGTGTGTGAGGCAAGGAGACACTGGCTGAGCCTATCCCTCTGCAGGTGGCAAACTATGCTGATGACTGATCGAATATTTTTAAACAAGTGTTCATATATACATGTATAAACTGCAGTGAAACTTATCATACCAACACTTGCATTTATCAAACATGACAAAACTTTATTAAAAAAAAAAATTCATAGGTCTGCACATAGGCATAAAAGGTAAAGGTGTCCCATAACCTTAGTGGTCATAGGGAACGAGGCATCAGAGACTTCAGCTTCTCTAGGGGCCAGAATATTAAGGGCAGCGCCCATCTCCTCTCTCTTGCTGCTTTACCTTCCCTGACCCTAAAGAGGGCAGCTACCCATTTACAGCTGGGTGAACTATACTGAAGCCAAGGCGCGCAAATGATCACCCATCCAACTGGTAACCACTCTCAACGTTGCTTAACATGACTGGGGGGAAAGCGAGCGTTCTGACCACTTAGCTAACCTGCCCACATAGATAAAACACACATTGAAATCTGAATGGTGCACTTTCAAATTTAAAATAAAATTTCACCTCAATCGATTCTACTTCAAAACCAATGAATATAGTGTTGTTGTTTTTTTAATCTGGTTCCCAAACTACAACTTCAAAATGAAATGCAATTTTACTAAATGAAAACAATGCTGAATATTATTTCAGAAATCGTTTGAACACAAACCACAAATTGAAAAGAGTAAATACAATTTTACTAAATGACTACAACTTCAAAGCAACACCTGTAATTTCATAAGGTTATTGCCACCAAACTGTAATTAAAAAAAAACCAGAAACTATTTTTCAAAATGACTGCTATTTCAACACTTTTATTCTAGAAAAATGGTTCTTATCAAGCCATAGCTTCCAAAACTAAAATACAATTTCACTGAATGGCGGCTACTTCAAAACTGAAATTGAAAAAAAAAAAAAAAAAAACTTTCAAAAACTAAAATACAATTACACAAAATGGCCTAACTACAATTGAAACACCAAAATCATTGGAGTCAAAAACTAGAATGATGGCTACTTCAAAACTATACTTTAAATAAGTGAAGACTTGAACTCAAGCCCTCACATCACCATCAGGTCGTAGGTCTTATGTTCTAACCACTAAGCTATTCTGCCACCCTGGGGAAGAGCAGTCTGAACTTCAGGAATTGTCTGTGACTGTTTGTGATATATGACATGATATAATAAAACACAATATAACACAATGGGTTGTGTTGCTCTTGTGGCCATGTGCTGTGTGAATTTCAGGCACAGAACTCTGCTGAGACTCAAAGTGGTATACAATACAACACAATACAAAACAAATACAATACAATTTTTTTTTTTAATCAGAAAAATTGACCATAATACAAAATATCACAGTACAACATCATACAAAACACAACATACCACAACATAATACAAGGAATAATATGCAATAAATATGATCCATCACATGACAATATAATGTACCACACAACACAAAACATTAGTGTAATACACCATGATACATCACAGTACATTACCATACCAAAAAATGCAAAACAAACAACACAACATAATGCTAAGGAAACCCCCACCCCCCACCCCCAACATAACGCTAATTAATACAGCACAATCCATATCATATCACAATACATTACCATACTATACCACCCAACACAAAACAGTATGTTATAGTGTGCACTTTACGCAATATAATATTTGAACTTCTTCAACTCTCCACGTTTGTTATCATATAGTTGTAGGATGCTAGGTGTGAGGTTTTTTGACTGGTCCGTGATTGCCAAGAAGTTATCCATCAGTGTATCTATATCTGTATCATCTGAATCTATCAGAGTAAGTGGTCACTCATATATTTAACTAGGCATTAAGATGGCAGTACTATTTGAAATTATCACAAAAATCCTTCTCTCTCTCTCTCTCTCTCTGTCTCTCTCTCTCTCTCTGTCTCTCTGTCTCTCTGTCTCTGTCTCTCCTCTCTCTCTCTCTCTCTCTCTCTCTCTCTCTCTCTCTCTCTCTCTCTCTCTCTCTCTCTCTCTCTCTCTCTCTCTCTGACATATTTTGTTGACTGGTTTGTTTTGATGACGATGTAACTTGAAGATGCTCTCTCTCTCTCTCTCTCTCTCTCTCTCTCTCTCTCCTCTCTCTCTCTCTCTCTCTCTCTTCTCTCCTCTCTCTCTCTCTCTCTCTCTCTCTCTCTCTCTCTCTCTCTCTCTCTCTGTGAGTGTGTGTGTATGTGTGTGTGTGTGTGTGTGTGTGTGTGTGTGTGTGTATGTGTGTGTGTGTGTGTGTGTGTGTGTGTGTGTGTGTGTGTGTGTGTGTGTGTGTGTGTGTGTGTGTGTGTGTGTGTGTGTGTGAATATATGTTTGTGTGTATATGTGTGTGTGAGAGTGTGTGTGTCTGTGTGTGCGTGTGTGTGTGAGTGTGTGTGTGTGAGTGTGTGAGTGTGAGTGAATGTTTGTGTGTGTATGTGTGTGTGAGAGTGTGTTGTGTGTCTGTGTGTGTGTCTGTGTGTGTGTCTGTGCGTGAGTGAGTGTGAGTGTGTGTAAAACATTATCGGATTGAAAAAAATGATATGCCTTTTTTTTTTGAAACATCTAGGATGTTTTATGTGGTTTTTTTTGTTTTGTTTTTTTTATTATAATTTTATTGGTAGTATGTCTCCCCCCCCCCCCTCCAATAAGGATGCTATTTTTTTTTTTTAAATTTAAAAAAAAAAATTCCCCTTTTATCCAAATGTATGATTTATATTACATGTACAATTTTTGATAGATAGTGGTGGATTGATGTTTTCGGTTGTCTAATTCATTTTGTTCTCTTGTTTGCTCCTTATCTACTAACGCTTTTCTTTTTTTCCATAATCAAAATTTTTTATTGTGACTTCTGATTTTTGTCTTCTGAAAGAGTGCATTTTATTACCTTATCATATATAGTGTCCTTTATTCTTGTGTGTTGTTTGGTACTGCGTAAAGTCTTATTGTTTAGTATATTTTCAATTTGATGTATCCCTGAAAAGGGCGGGGACTGGATGTAAAAAAGCACAGAGTGCTTATCTATTATCCTCGAATAAAAGACTTTGCCTTGCCTTGCCTTGCCTTGCCTTGCCTTGCCTTGCCTTGCCTTGCCTTGCCTTGTCTCTCTCTCTCTCTCTCTCTCTCTCTCTCTCTCTCTCTCTCTCTCTCTCTCTCTCTCTCTCTCTCTCTCTCTCTCTTTCATTTCCTTTCCCTTTTTTTTTTTTTTTTTTTTTTTTTTTTTTTTTTCCACATGGAGTTAAACTTTTTTTTCCACATAAACTATAAAAACTCTTTCTTCCACAAAACCAGGTAAATTCTTTCACAATCTCTATCTTTCATAGAAACTGGGTAAACTTAATCTTTTTTACAAGCAAAGAATGTTTATATGCATGTCTGAAAAAAAAAGTTATAAGCTTTTGTGCTAGATTTTACACTATTGACATATTGTCATAGTTACAGATAATCAGGTTAACAGTACTTTTCTCAGGTCTGCTTCTTGTTCAAAAACCACCTGGTATTGTAGCGTAGATTTGGTCTTTTTAATCTTACTAATACACATTTTTCCAAGCAAAATCATTTTGTTGATCCAGCAATTTGTTGCAGTTAGGTTCTTTGGATTATAGCCAAACAAAATGTCAGTTGCTGAAAGATGAAGGTGTTTCCCAGTTACAGACAAGATAGTGGAGTCAATAAATGCCCAAAACCGTTTTACAGACGGACATTCATAAAAGAAATGGTCCATGAAATCGACTGTGTTTAAGCAGTTGTCACAATACACGGAATCAGTTATACCCATTTTATGTAGCAAAACATTAGTTGGATACAGATTGTGCAATATTTTCCATTGCAGCTCTCTCAGTCTTACTTCATTTGTAGCCAATCTTGGCATCAGCCATACATGTTTGTCAACGGTGTAGTCCAGTTTTCTTTGCCAGAAGTCAACTGCATGAGGAGTTAATGATTCATTTACATTTTTTGCCATCAGATAATGCTTAATTTGCTTTGGTTTGGCGTCAAATTTGCTTGCTTCTAAAGTTCCATGCTCTTCCACTGACAGATCAACCGTTCCCTCGGTAATTGTTTCAATCCATGGTCTAGGGATTGCGTTTATTATTGCATAATACTGAAATAGAGTAACTGCGTTATTTTGGTTCAGCACCTCAGTCACTTCATACAATGACAGGACGCGTTTTTCCTGTGGTTTGCAGATATCTTTAACTCGTAAAAACCCTTTTTCTTTCCATTTTTGAAAGTTGATTATTCTATGTTTATACTTGACAAGTCTGTTATTAAAGAGGTGCTGCTGTCCGATATGTTCTGCTAATACGTTTTCCAAACTAGTTTTTGACGTTTCGTCTAAAAATGTTGCATATACTTCTTTCCAGAATCCGTTCTTCACAACTGAAAGTCCTTGCATTTCATTGCTATAACAATTAACTTCAAACACATGTTGACCTGGGGCAATTTTATCTAAATACCAAAGAGGGATGGCACACCAGGTGCCTGTGTTTCTATTATGCAGTCTACCTATCCACTGCAAATTATATATCTCCTGCATTTCGACCATATCAACCATATTCAAACCCCCGTCTTTATAATCCGTTTTCATTACTTTCCGTTTGACTTTTTCGAACGCCCGTCTATTGCTATACTTCCTTTGCCAAAGAAATTTGTACAAGATTGTATTGATTTTTATAAGAATGGGTTTTGGAAGACCTACTGACTGCATAACATATGTGAACTGACTGATCAGAAAAGTTTTTATTACTACAATTTTGCCTTGTATACTTAGATCCCTTTTACACCATTCTTTAATCATGGTGAGTAAGCTCGTTAATCTTTTTTCCCAGTTGTCTTCTATCTCTTTAGCCATTTTTCCAGGTGTAAAAACTATTCCCAATATTTTAATTTTATTAACAATATCAAACGGCAGATCATTGTCAACTGCACAGCCTTTTCCCATTACTAATAACTTTGTTTTATTCCTATTTAACTGTAATCCAGAGAAGCAGGCAAATTGTTTTATTATTTCAGTTGCAGAGGTTATCTCATTTTTATTCTTCAAGAATAAAGTCGTGTCATCAGCTAATTGCAATATCTTAAGATGATTAATGCTTCTTCTACCTACATCTGGTAATTGTATTCCTTCTATCCGAGAGTTTCTTATTTTGATAGCTAGCAATTCTACAGCTAAAACAAATGCAAGAGGGGAAAAAGGACATCCTTGCCTAATTCCACAATTAATTTTGAAGCTCTCTGATACCCATCCTCCATAGCTTATATGACTTACAGGGTTTTTCATCAAAACCATTACCCACCTCTTAAAATCTTGTCCAAAGCCAAATACGTCAAACGTATGGAGCAAATACGATTTTGATATAGAGTCAAATGCTTTGGAGTAGTCTAGAGCCAGTAAATAACCTGCTTTGCCTGATTCATTGAGATAGTTAATAGTGTCATCAATAGTACGAATTATTGTCGCTATGTTTCTTCCTTTGATGTAACCAACTTGATCTTCACTTACTAACTTTGGTATAACTTGACCTAATCGGATCCCAATTATTTTAGCTAAAATTTTATAGTCAGTATTAGTTAGAGTTATAGGTCTCCAGTTTGTTAGATGTTCTCTGTCTAAGTCTTTCCCTTTGTGGATCAAAGATATTATCCCTTGGTATTGCGTGTATGACAGCTCGCCTTTCTCAAATGATTCGTTAAAAGATGCAGTTAGAATTTTGTTTAATTTTGACCAGAAAAACTTTAAGAATTCTATAGTAATTCCATCCATCCCTGGAGCTGAACCATTTTTCATTCTTGCTAGAGCCTGTGGTGCTTCACCAACTGACACAAGTCCTTCACATAGTTTTGCATCTGTATCATTAAGACGGGGAATATTGATACCAGTTATAAATTCATCGGTGGCCTCTTTAACGTTTTCATCATCAGTTTTCTGATCATACAAGTTTTTGTAAAAAGACACTTGTGCAGACATTATATCTGTGGGAGTAGTCAATACTTGCCCTGATTCTGTGACCAGACGGGTCATTACATTTTTTTGTTTTCTTACTTTCTCTAGATGACAAAAATATCTAGAATTTTTCTCTCCATCTTCTATCCACTTAATCCTGGCTCTAGTCTGGGCACCTTTGGCTTCTTGCATTTCTAAGATTTCTAGCTTGTGTTTTACTTTTTGTAATTCTTGTTGTAACTTAATACTCTGAGGTTCTTTTATAATGTTGGTCTCTATGTGTTTTAATTGGTTTTGTAAATCCGCTTTTTCATTTCTTTTATGACAGGCTAGACATCTACCAAAATTTCTACAAAAGTTTCTTATTTTTGCTTTTAGTACCTCCCATTTGTTAAGAGAGCCTGATTGACATTCATCGTTTTCCAATTCTTCCTGTAAAAAATCATTCATTGCTTTAACAAAGTGTTCATTTCTAAGCAAGCTGTTATTAAATTTCCAATATCCTGGGCCTTGCTCAAACTGACTTTCTTCTAGTTCTATGATCACAGCTTTGTGATCAGAGTTAGGAACAGGGTAGTGTTCAACGGATGAACACAGGTGCAGAAGCTCGTCAGACATAAGGCAATAATCAAGGCGACGGGCAATAAATGGACAGTACCTATTCCAGGTAAAGTCCCTTTCCTCTGGGTGGAAAAACCTCCACACATCTGTGCATGAGAGCTCCTGCAATGCAGCTTGAAAAGCTCTTACTTCAGTCCTATTATGAGGATTTCCAGATATAACGTCAAGGTTATTATTCAACCCACAATTAAAATCACCACACAAAATCAGACTTTCTTCGTTTAGGTCCTCGAGTTTCCAATGCAAAGAGTGGAAAAAAGTTTTTTTTTCTACCGTGTCATTAGGGCCATAAACGTTAACTATATTTAAAGGATATCCTTTGTAGTTTATCTTGACTATCAGTATACGTTCCTCCGCTTTTACTTGTTCAACTTCTTCCCTAAAGTGTCTAGAAATCAAAATAACTTGGCCTTTACTGTGTGATGTTCCCTCTTGACTAAAGATTCTACCTCCCCATTCTTTCTCCCAAGCTGGTTTATCTTTGTTTGAAATATGAGTCTCTTGCATACATATAATATCAAAGTTTTGTAATTTAAAGTACCTGAACAAAGTTTTACGCTTCCATTTATTTTTTAAACCCCTACAGTTCAAGGAACATATTCTAAGTTTGTCCATCTACACCGTTAATAATTATATCTTATGTTTAGCTTATAGGGCTATTCATATATAATCAGCATCCAAGAACCTGGGTAGGAAACCAGGCAGTTGATTTGAAAAAAAAACAAACAACAACAACAAAAAAACAACCCAAAGCGAAAAACAAGAAAAACAAAAACAAAACAACACTGGGTTGTCAAAAGAAGGGGAATAATGGGTGGGGGAGGAGGGTGGGGAAAGAGTAAAAGTTTCATCATCTCGGTCAACACTGGTCATTCTCTGAAACAATCTGACATTCCATCCTCTTCTCCCTCCAGATCTCTGGAGTCACGTTGTGGCAGTTTCCCTGCTGCACCAGCTTGTGGACTTTCTTGTTCACCAGAGCGACGTCTTTTGGGGGTCTCTGAGCGATGACGTTGACGGTCGTCACGGGGGGCTATGCTGGAGTGCAGGGTGGTTTGCTTCTTGGAGGCTACCCTTCCTCTTGCTGTAGCGGGCCTACCCATATCTAGCTCCCCAGGAGCAGTGGTCACTGACTTTCCTCCTTTCCCTTTCCCTCCCGATTTCTCTCTGCCCACTGTTCTCGTTCCAGTAGGAATACTAGGGGACATCTGTTCTCCTTGCTTCCTCTGCTCCTTGTTCTGGCCGGTCGCCACCTCTCCGGAACTCTGCCCCTGCAGTTCCCTTGTAGCTAGCTGTCTGTCCACACTGGCATCAGGTCTGACTTCACAGCAGGCATCTCCTCTTTTATGCCCTGGCTGTTTGCACTCGCGACAGACCACCTCGTTCACACATACTGACACATGATGGTTGGGCTGCAGACAGTTAGAACAGATAACAGTTTTCCGAACGTCCTTTTGTTCTTTGTGGTAAATGGTGGCAGTGAATGGGCCAACTTTGAGAGTTTTTTCAAGAGGGACTGTGGGGACTGTGATGAAAACAAATCTCCTTCCCGTTTCAAATCTGGTTAGTTTGTTGTCTGCGTTTCTATAGCGCTCCTGTTTGATGTCTGATCGTAACTCGCACCCCACTTTGACTAGAGAGTGTTCAATTTCTCTGTTAGCGACAGACATAGGAATGTCAGCCACCCAAACTTTGGTAGCGGCTTTTTCCTCCCCCGATCCCTCACGCAAGATAAAAGGGTTAGTGTCAGCGACTTGCAGAACAGTATTACGAACCGTCATACCTTTTATCAGCAGATCATTTCTTGCCTGTTTGGAGGTCGGGTATATTCGCCAGAGACTTCGGATGTTCTGTGCTCCGACAACGGTGCCAGAGCCTGCTGTCCGCTCCGCAGCCAAACACAGCTCCAGACCCGTTACACGGTTTTCTTGGGAATAAGGAACGTCTCGAACTTTCAGGAAAATTGGCGGAACAGACGACATTATGTGATTTATAAACAAAACCAAAACAGAGAAAAACGCGCACAAGGTGTAATACACGGCGGATTTAAGCAATGTCCAGGACCAGGCAGCCAAAGAAAAGTGGCCAAAAAAAAAACTAAGTCCAAAAAATATCAGTCGATTCAGCGATTCAACGTATGAACTGAAATCAAACTTCAGTGATGAGAGCGCGCCTGAACCGTGACCGCACGCCACGGCAGTCACTCACCGAATCCATTTCCTTTCCCTTTCCTTTCCCTTCCAACTTCCACCTTCACATATTCTATCCTAGACTTGTTATGGAGAGCAGTTTTTTGGCTTTTATGTTGGATTCAAATTGTGTTCTTACCATTGGAATATAGAGATGTGTTTTCACGTAGCTTTTTGTATTTAAAGTTTTTTTTTATGTTTTGGTTTTTTTTTAATCTGTTTTTTCCCTTTTATGCCTACTTTGCTTGTTTTCCTGCTTACACACACACACACACACACACACACACACACACACACACACACACACAAACACACGTTTGTTTAAATAGTTAGTGTATCCAGTTAGGATGACGCGTTTTGTTGAATGTATCCCATTTTTCTTCTTTTAAAATATTGGTTGAACTACTGTTGGTGGTGATGCTGGTATGTAGGGGTAGGGAGGGGGGTTCTTAGCTTTATTCCCTGATCAGGGCAAGGGCCGGATGAAAAAAAGTATGTAATGCTTAATCTGTAACCCTTGAAAAATAAAGATTATTCATTCTCTCTCTCTCTAGCCTAGTGGTCAGAACATTGCCCAACCCAGGTTCCATGGAGATTTTTCTCCTGGAGTTAACATCAGTGCTGACTCCACTCTCCCCAAAAGTCTTTGGATGAGACTTTAAACCGAGGCCACATGTGCCAACGCATGCAGAACATCTTGGGCACATGTTAAATTCTGTTCTGCTTTTCGTGAGTAGGCCATTGTGTGCTGGTGGGAACAGATGACATTTACAAAACTGCATACACACGGGGACTGGATGTAGAAAAGCACAAGAGTGCTTATTCCTTTATCTTCGATATAAAAGAATAAATCAAATCAAATCAAAACAAATTATGATTAGTGTCATTTACTAGGAAAAAAAGGCTGAATTTTCACCTGCAGTTTACAGTTTTTGTTTTATCTTCTATAGTTTTTGAGATATCTGAACTTAAATGCAGGGTATTAGCTGCCACATTTACGATTTGAAGAGAACAATTTCGTAAAATATCCACTTCCATTTAGGCCTACACTGTTTTCATGGACACAGGACAAGCCCTGGTTGTCAGACCACGAGTTCACACAGATACACCCCTCAACCTGAATGGACTTTCCCTGGTCATGTGATATGACGTCACTGATATCCTCACTAGGGTATATAGGGACTGGCCCATGGACAAGAATCTACCACTTCCGCCCACGCATTCCTTCAGTAAATACCACAACAAGCAAGTACACTTTCTAGGTTAATTTAATCGGAACAACAAGAAGTGACCAGCTGAAAATCTTTCACAAATACCACTCCCCAACAAGCTGTAGCCAAGTAAGTATTCTTCTTCAATTTTTCTTATTCTATTTTGAAGAAATAGTAGTAGATGAAAGGTGATTGTGATTTTATGTAGGCCCAAGGGAGGTTTCAGATGTAGGGGGTGGTGAGGTGGCCCTTTTCTTTGGTTTTACATGGCTGAACAAGCAGGGATACATTTCTTGAAAAAGTGATTTTTTGGTTAACTATTGTTCCTTGACTTTAGTTTTTCTTGATAGGTGTGGGCTGGTTTCTTGTGATGGTGATGTAGATAGAATGCTGATTTCATAGTGAGGTGACTCTTTTCTGTAGCAGAGGTGACAATGATGAAGGTGACTGAAGGTGATAGTGATTGTTGATGATTGTGATTGTTATATGGGCTGGCCAAAAGACTGAAGGTAGAAGCAGGCCTGCACATTAATTGATGGCGGGCGAAAAAATCGTGAGAAAAAAAAAAGAAAGACTGTCTTCCTAAAAATTTTACAACACAGAGCGACCTTCAAACAAATAGGTCATGAATAACAGTCTTCACCTAGGGCCCAAACTGGTTGTGGTTTCTTGTGTATGTTTGAAGCTCTGAAGTCTGCTTGTGTTTGAAGTGTTCTTGAAAAGTTTGGAATGTTTAGGGGAGTCCCCTAAGCAGGTCGGTGGGTACACACATGGTATAGTGTGTGTGTGTGTGTGTGCGTGTGTACATACATATGTATATATTGTGCCCACATGCGTGTACGTGCACACACACACACACACACACACACATGCATGCGCATGCACTCGCACACATGCACACAGGGATGGGATAGCTTAGTGGTCAGAGTGATGCACTAATGATTGGGTTCGAATCTCGTTCAAGAGGATTTTTCCTCTGGAGTTAACATAAGTGCCTACATCACTCTCTCCAAAAGTCCTTTAGGCTTTGGATGAGACTATATACCAAGATCCTGATTGCAATACACAGAACATCTTGCGCACATGTTAAAACCTGTTCGACTTTTCGGAAGAGTAGGCCATTGTGTGCCAGTGGGAACGATAACAAAATTGTGAAAACTGCATAGGCCTACACATGGGGACTGGAAGTAAAAAGAAACAACAACAACAAAAGCACATTTTTGAGTGCTTATTCCATTCTCCTTGAAATAAAAGATTTTTTTAATTTTAAAAAGCTGACATTTTGTGTCAGTGGAAAGGATAACAAAGAAGAATAGATGTTGGCACGCAGAAGAAGACCTGCATACCTTAGTCACCTTCCATTAGGAACTTCCCCGCATACCTTAGTCACCTTCCATTAGGAACTTCCCTGCATACCTTAGTCACATTCCATTAGGAACTTCCCCGCATACCTTAGTCACCTTCCATTAGGAACTTCCCCGCATACCTTAGTCACCCTCCATTAGGAACTTCCCCGCATACCTTAGTCACCTTCCATTAGGAACTTCCCCGCATACCTTAGTCACCCTCCATTAGGAACTTCCCCGCATACCTTAGTCACCTTCCATTAGGAACTTCCCAGCTTCAAGGGAACGCTGTGATTTACATAGTACCAAGTAGTCATTTTGTTTCCAACCCATTTTGTTCATCATCTTTTGTCTTTGTAGAGATATCGTGTGGTCTTTGGTCCTCTTGTATCAACTGATAGTTTTACATGTATCTAAAAGTGATTTTGAATGTGGCAGAATTTTCTTGTGCAGAACTTTGCCTACTAATAATGATTAGATATCAAAACACACATGCAGATGTAGCCTGCAACCAACATTTTTTTTTGTGAATGACAGGTCACTGTTTCAGCTAAATTTTATATGATGTAGTGTTGGTAAAATAATGAATGTATTAATTTGACAAAATGTAACAGATCTTTACAAAAGAGAGAGTTACCGTTTTGAGTTGGTAAACATATTAAAAAGATAACAAACAACACCCCCCCCCCCCCAAGGCACCTTCAGGGTTTCTATGACTAGGCCCACAAGTGAAGAAATAGGGGCAAAGACGACAAGGTGGAGGTTTGCACAACTAACAAAACAAATTCAACTGTTGGGTGTGTGTATGGCCAGGAATTGAGTAGTCAGCTGACCAGATATGTTGATAACCTTGTTGACCGGGTTTGAAGTGAAGAAATAGGGGCAGAGATAAAGGTCCAGGGTTGTGCAACTAACAAAACAAATGAAATGTTTTCGTGTGAGTATGGCCAAGGGCTTGTCTTGCCAGCTGACATCAGTTAGGTTGATAACCTTGCTGACATCAATTGCGTTGATAACCTTATTGACCAATTACGTTGATAACGTTATTGACCAATTACGTTGATAACCTTATTGACCAATTACTTAACTTTGCTGACACAGGGTTATGAAACTGATAGGATTGTTCCTTTCTAAAGTCAACCACACACCCACTGTTGGGCCTGAAAGTTCTAGAACCTGTGTTCTTACAGCTGTCTGGTGAAACATGGGGAACTTCAGGATTTTACATTCATGAATGTTCTGTGAAACTGTAGTGTCTGTTTTGGGTAACGTACATGATATACCAACCTGTGATTCATCATTGTAATTATGATTCTTGTTACTCTGTCTGTCTGTCTGTCTGTCTGTCTGTCTGTCTGTCTGTCTGTCTGTCTGTCTGTCTGTCTGTCTGTCTGTCTGTCCGTCCGTCCGTCCGTCCGTCCGTCCGTCCGTCCGTCCGTCCGTCCGTCCCCTCTCTCTCTCTCTCTCTCTCTCTCTCTCTCTCTCTCTCTCTCTCTCTCTCTCTCTCTCTCTCTCTCTCCCCCCTCCCTGCCTCCCTCTTTCTCTCTCTGTCTCTGTCTCTGTCTCTGTCTCTCTCTTTCTCTCATATCAAATAATGTCTCTCTCACACACACACACACACACACACACAGAGATATATATATATATATAATATATATATATATATATATATATATATATATATATATATATATATATATCTTTTTCCCTACTTGCTCATTCATTTACCTTTGTTGTACAATATGTTTACAAGTTCATTTAATCATAGTATTTTCTTTTCTGTCCAGTTGATCATCATTGTTGAGGAACTGATATTTCAAGTGAACTCTACCACTCTTGGCCCAAAAGCTGCCTAATGTTGCACTGGGTAGTGGTGGATTTGTCGTCTGCTGTTTTGTCCACACCCACATTGTGAAGGTAAGCTGGTGGATGATTTTATGGAACTATTCTGGCTGTCGATTAGATTTAGCCTTTTTTTTTCTTCATCTTTGTTCCAGAAATTTCTTTTCCTTTTGCTCCTTTCTTTGTTCTTAATTTGAAATGGCAGAAGTGTGCTTTTTGTTCAGTTTCATGATGTTTGTTGTTGTTAAAGAATGCAGGGTTGAAAAGGATGGTTGGTCATCTGCTTTTCCTTTGATGTGGATTACAATGCCCCTTGTTATGGCTGCAATGCAAAGCTTTTGCAAGGCAAAACTCTGACCCCTGTATATCTGCTTTGTCTTTTACTGTCAGTATGATCATCCCAACTCATTCTTCCCCCTAAGAAAGAAAAAAGATGAGAAAAACAGAGGAAAGAAAACTGGAAGAAAAGGAAAAGGAAAGAAGTTTTTTTTTAATCCCCAAGAAAAAACCCAGTGGGTTTGTATTAAAGGCAAAATGCTTCAAGCCATACCAACAGTTTTCAAGATTTCTGAGGTCTCAGAGTTTTGTGTGGCCTGACTCAAACATTAAAAATGGTTATAACCCCAAAGTTTGGTTTTCCTTCCCCAGCTAGATCTGAGAAGTTCACCAATGGTGAGGTTTGGCATATGTGACTGTTTTTACCCTCCATTGAGGTAGCTGTATTCCGACTGAGGGGATGGTGTCTAAACATGACACCTGTGTGCATGAGCGCTGACTCCACTCCCCAAAAGTCCTTCGGATGAGACTGTAAACCCAGGCCCCGTGTGCGAACGCACGCAGAACATTTTGTGCACTCATTAAATCCTGTTCCGCTTTTCATAAGATTTACAAAACTGCATACACATGGGGACTGGATGTAAAAAAAAAGCACATGAGTGCTTATTCCATTATCCTCAATATAAAAGAATAAAATAAAAACAAATTTAAAAATAAATAAAATGAGTTGTTTTCTTAAATCTTAACTTACTCTTCTGAAAGGCAGAAAGGGTTTTTAGCGTCTGTGCCAGGTGTTCTGTGTGCATTGGGGTTTTTTTTTTCTTTTTTTCATGCCAGGTGTTCTGTGTGCGTTCGCTCACTAGGCCTGGTTTAAAGTCTCATCCAAAGGACTTTAAAGAAACATGGAAAATGGTGATAATCCCAATATAGTGTCAGCTGTTCAATTCAAACTTTAGATGGATATATTTATTCAATTTTGAACTTGTTTTTGTTATCAGTTGGCAGTGGAACTATATATATATATATATATATATATATATATATATATATATATATATATATATATATATATATATATATAATGTGTGCATGTACTGTGAATTGAAAGATGTTTTGATCAAGTAACTAAGCAAAACTGACATACTCATGGGGAGAAAACGCTAAGTATAGCTTGTACTTCTTACTCTTATAACTGTCAAATTAATGGTATGGTGTGGGGTGGGTTACTGGGTAGGGTGGGGGTGGAAGGGATGGAATAGCCTAGTGGCTAGAGCGCCAGGCTGGTGATCTGACGGCCTGGGATCGAGCCACCATGGAGGCATCTGTTTAGGGGATTTGGCCCTGGAGTTAACATCAGTGCTGATTCCACTCCCCCAACAGTCCTGTGGATGAGGCTATAAACCGAATGCATGCAGAAAATCTTGAGCAAAGGTTAAAGACTTGTTCTGCTGTTTGGAATAGTAGGCCATTTCGTGCGGTAGGAACGGATGACAAAGTTAAAAAAGCAAAACAAACTACACGCAGACAGGTGTCGTGTTTAAACACCATCCCTGAAGTGGGAATATGGCTGCTTTAATGGTGGGTAAACATGGTTGTAGAGGTGGGTGTGTGTGTGTGTGTTTATTTTTATTTATTTATTCTTTTATATTGAAAACAATGGGATAAGCACTCTTGTGCTTTTTTACCTCCAGTCCCCATGTGTATGCAGTTTTTTTGTAACTGTCATCTGTTGCCACCAGCACACGATGGCCTACTCTTACGAAAAGCGTGTGTGTGTGTAAGTGTGTGTAAGTGTGTGTGTGTGTGTGTGTGTGTGTGTGTGTGTGTGTGTGAATCTGTGTGTGTGTTTATTTATTTATTTATTTATTTATGTATTTTTATATTGAGGATAATGGACTAAGCACTCAAGTGCTTTTTTACATCCAGTCCTCATGTGTATGCAATTTTGTAAATGCCATCTGTTCCCACCAGCACACAATGGCCTTCTCTTACAAAAAGCGGAACAGGATTTAACGTGTGCACAAGATGTTCTGCATGCATTTGCACACAGGGCCTCAGTTTAGTCTCATCCGAAGGACTTTGGGGAAGAGTGGAGTCAGCACTCCAGGAGAAATATCCCCTCGAACGGGTTATCAAATTGCGAAGAAGCACTCATGTGCTTTTTACACTCTAGTCCCCATGTGTATGCAGTCTTGTAAATTTTGTCATCGAGGTGTGTGTGTATATGTGGGTGTGCATGCGTGCGTGTGTGTGCACTGTTTCTGTCCCCCCCTCAGTCAGTCAGTCACTCCTAACTCACAGCAGTGGCGGTGTCTTTGCTGCCTTGTGTGCTTGCAGGTGGTGCCCATTCCCTGAAGGAAGGAAGGAAGGAAGGAAGCCTCTCACTACTGACCACTGACCAGCCATGGCCCCGCAGCTGAAAGAGGAGACAGCAGGCATGGAGGCCAGCTTCCCCAGTGAATGGACACAGTGGGCCAACACAGTGGTCACCTGTGTTAGAAAACACAGACAGTCTCCCCATTACAACACCTTCCTCCACCAGCTCATATGTGAGATGGCAGCGACTTTAAGTGCGGACGCTTTGCAAAACTTCACCTCTGAAATCAATGGACTTGAGCATTTCCTGAAAAGTGAAGAACAAAAGAAGAAAAGAAAGATGAAAAAGAAGCAGAAAAAAAACTTGCCTAAATTGAACAGAAGGCAAGGTTATTCGGATTCTTTGGACTATGACTTGGATTTTGATGAATATTGATATTGGAATTTGCATTCGTGTGTGTGTGAGCGAGCGAGCGAGTGTGTGTGTGCGCGCATGTGCGTGCGCGTGTGTGTGTGTGTGTGTGCGTGTGCGTGTGTGTCCAAGACTCGTCAGATTCTGATGATGGCTTTGACCTCAAATGAATATTTATGTTGATATTGAAATCCATGCTTTGTGTGTGTGTTGTGTGTGTGTGTGTGTGTGTGTGTGATTGTTTGGAATCTTTTGACAATGCCTCTGATCTTGAATGAATGTTTGTTGATATTGAACTTCATGCTTGTGTGTGTGCATGTGTGTGTGTGTGTTTGTGGCCAAGATTGTTTGGATTCTTTTTACAATGACTTTGATCTCAAATGAATATTTTTTATTGGTATGGGAATTCGCACGTGTGTGTGTGTGTGTGTGTGTGTGTGTGTGTGTGTCCAAGATTGTTTAGATTCTTTTGAGGATTACTTCAATCTTGAATGAATGTTTATGTTGATATTGAACTTCGCACTTTGTGTGTGTGTGTGTGTGTGTCCAGTATTGTTTGGATTTTTTTTTTACGATGACTTTGATCTGAAATGAATATTGATGTTGGAATTCACACTTGTGTGTGTGTGTGTGTGTGTGTGTTCATGCGTGTGTGTGTGTGTGTGTTCATGCGTGTGTGTGTGTGTGTGCATGTGTACATGTGTGTGTGTGTGTTCATGCGTGTGTGTGTGTGTGTGTTCATGCGTGTGTGTGTGTGTGTGTGTGTGTGTGTGTGTGTGTGTGTGTGTGTGTGTGTGTTTCATGAGTACGTGTGTGTGTGTGTGTATGTGTGTAGCACTTTTTAAAAATTAATTTTTTGGTGTACAAAATAAAATGAACATATGGAAAATGAAGATATAATCTCCTTGTCATTGTTTGCTATTTGCATGTTTTCCTGGTCACTATGACGTCTTTCTTTCTGTGTGTGTGTGTGTGTGTCTGTGTGTGTAAAAGAAGTCATGCCTTTGGTCAGTCTGGTTTCCCCCTGCACACCTTACTTTTTTCCTTTCCTTCCTTTGTTCCTTCCTTACTTCCTTCCTTTCTTGCTTCCTTCCTTTCTTCCTTCCTTCCTTGCTTTCTTTTTTCTTACCTTCCTTTCTTCCTTCCTTCCTTCCTTATTTTCTTCCATGCCTCCTTCCTTCCTTCCTTGCCTCTTTCTTTCTTCCTTCCTTCCTTCCTTTCTTTCTTCCTTTCTTTTTTTTTTTTACCTTCCTTTCTTCCTTCCTTCCTTCCTTCCTTCCTTCCTTCCTTCCTTCCTTCCTTCCTTCCTTCCTTCCTTCCTTCCTTCCTTCCTTTCTTCCTTCCTTCAGTCAGTGTGTGTGAGGCAAGGAGACACTGGCTGAGCCTATCCCTCTGCAGGTGGCAAACTATGCTGATGACTGATCAAATATTTTTAAACAAGTATTCATATGTATAAGCTGCAGTGAAACTTATCATACCAATACTTGCATTTATCAAACGTGACAAAACTTGTTTTCCCCACAGATTTCATAGGTCTGCACAGAGATTAAATACAAAATGAAATCTGAATGGTGCACTTTCAAAATTAAAATAAAATTTCACCTGAATCGGTCCTAATTCAAAACCAATGAATATAGTTTTGTATTTTTAAAATCTGGTTCCCAAACTACATTTTAAAAATAAAATACAATTTTTCTGAATGAAAACAATGCTGAATAGAGGGATATTATTTCAGAAATTGAACACAAACCACAAATTGAAAAGAGTAAATACAATTTTACTTAATGACTACAACTTCAAAGCAACACCTGTAAGTTCATAAGGTTATTGCTACTAAACTAATTCAAAAAGAAAAACTGAATTTCTAAATGACTGCGATTTCAACACTTTTATTCTAGCAAAATGATTTTTATCAAGCCATAACTTCAAAAACTAAAATACAATTTCACTGAGTGAAGGCTAGTTCAAGAACATTTTTCTTTTAAAAATATGCATAAAGTAAAAATACACTTACACAAAATGGCGGCTGCAATTGAAAAAATAAACTCATCGTGGTCAAAAGCTAAAATACAATTTCATTGAATGACGGCTGCTTCAAAAACAAACAAACCCCAAAGAAAAAAAAAAAACTTCAAAAACTAAAACACAATTTCACAAGATGACTTCTATTTTGAAACTACAATTGACAAAATCATCCTGGTGAAAGGTTCCCCCCCCCCCCCAAAAAAAAAAAAAAATCCTTCAAATAAGACTATAAATCAAGGTCCCATGTGCAAACACACAGAAAACACCTTGTGAACATGTTAAAACCCGTTCCGCTTATTGGAAGAGTAGGCCATTGTGTGCCTGAAGAAACAGATGACAAAATTGACAAAACTGCATACACAGGGGTACTGGTTGTAAAAATAAAAAAAAAAAAGCCCACGAGAGCTTATTTCGTTATCCTCAAAATAAAAGAATGAAATATAAGATAAGAAATAAATGTTCTTTTTCTCTCTCTGAATTATGATCGGTGTGTTTTAATAGAGAAAAAGGCTGAATTTTCACATGCAGTTTACCGTTTTTGTCTTTTATAGTTTTAAGATATTTTTGACTTAAATGCAGGGTATCAGCTAGCACATTTACGAGATGAAGAAAACAATTTCGTAAAATATCCACTTCCATTTACACACGTTTCGGTAGACCAGACTAGGCAGGATTTAGCCAGTTGGAGTACAAAGACGTTTGAGCCACGGACAGTAACTCCAGTTATTTGTTGGGTGCTGTGATTATTATTTCATGCTGAGTTCATTGATTTTATGAGTGAACAGGGTCAAATATTGTGGGGAAAGAAAGGCCTACCAATCGGCAAAAGGGTTAAAATATTCGAAGAAGAGGAAATTTCACAGCAACCAATGTGTTTTGTGTCCATCGAGCGAGAGGATAGCTTGTATCGAGTCTCCTGCTTGCAAGTGACTACTGTGAGTACTGTAGGCCTATCAAGTGTTGCTAATTCCACTCCAGCATCAGAAAACGAAAGTAACACATGTGCCTCCCCCACAACTTCTGAAAAACAAATACAGTGGCTGCAGAATCATAATCAAAGAAGATTACGATGTTAGCAAGTTGAATAGTAAGTCCGTCAGTAGCATAATTTGGAAGTACTGTCCAAAAAGAAAAAAAATCAGGGATAGACAACAGTGATCACAGCTGTGTTGTGTCATTAGCAGTAGGAGTTTTGATGGTGCTGAAACCTGTGCAAAAGTGATGAGGAAGTTGAACCTTAAAGTGGGGCCTCATGCTCAGAACTGTTTTATGGATATTGACTCTGTACATGTTAACTGTTATAAACGCTCAAGGCCAGGCCAAAGCAGGGTCACATAAAGTGAGAATTGCTAAAAGGAGGAGCAGAAAGTCCAGAGATGAGAAGCAGGCTGAAGAAGAAGGATTTCCTTACCAAGCTGGTGCCTGTTAGGACTTCATGATGTTCATCTGTCAGGTAGGACGGAATTATTTGCTTTTTTCACAGTTCCAAAGCTTCTGGATTTCACACACACACACACACACACACACACACACACACACACACACACACACACACACACACACACACACAGAGTCCTAGGCCCCTATAGCCCAATAAGTTACATTAGTTATACAGTTATTCATAACATAAGTTCATTTCTTCCATTGTATTATGGTTACAGTAGTTAGTTCCTCAACATTTTTTGAATTGTTTGTCTTTGTGTGTCTAACATCACTTAATCATTAATGTGAATAGACATTAAATTGGAGAACAACATGAACACACACACACACACACACACACACACACACACACACACACACACACACACACACACACAACACACACACTCACACACACACAGAGTTTTGTAATCTGTCTTCTTATGCACATAATAACCAACACACGATTAAAAAAAAAAAATTTCCCTCTTAAACCCTCATCTCTTTATTGCCCCCCCCCCCCCCCCCCATCCCATCCTTTCCCTGTCTAATATCACTTTGTACAGATGTAAAATCAAACACACACACACACACACACACACACACACACACACACACACACACACACACACACTTCAATCTCTTTCTTGAGAGCATGAAATAAAAACAGAAAGTACGGGAAATGGCCCTGCACAATATTTTTGTCCATGTGTTCGAGGATGACCTCCAGAACAGCAGAGGAGGCAGCTGGAAATCAGGCAAAAATTTGACTGTAGTGGAGATGTCTCACCCACAGTCCATCCCCACTCTCTCGGCCAAGAGGGCATAAGGACAGTCAGTGTTGGAGATGTTTTCCAAAGGCCAACTAGTCCCCAGGGCTGCAGCACACAAGTAGGCTACTCAGCAAGTGAAGCCTCCTAGTCAGAGAGTCACGGTCGATCAAAAAGAACTAGACTGTGAAGTGTTGACTTGTGATAATGGCTCTGTGGTTGTTAAAGCTGCTTTGTGTTCAAAAACCACCTTCCTGTCTTGTGTGTCACAGGACAAAATCCAACCCAAATTACCCCCTCAAGTTAAAACCACACCTCAGCACAAAACAGAGAAAGGCCTTGCTTAGGGGATTTGTTGGGCGAAAGGGACAACTGATTGTGTCAGCTCAAGAGAACCCAGCTGTAGCAGTAGCCACCACCAGTCAACAGTAAACATTCATGGTAAGTAAGAGACCACTGTTTGTAATTACCACTTTGAACAAAAGGTGGGGGTGGGGTGAGGAGGTGGAGGGGGGAGGGAGGGTGAAGGAAGGGGGTGGAAAGCATGGGGGGCGTGTTTGGGTGTTGGTAGGAATAGCTATTTACACAAGGTCAGGGCTGTATAGGATAAGTGTTGGGGTGTTGGTAGGAATAGCTATTTACACAAGGTCAGGGCTGTATAGGATAAGTGTTGGGGTGTTGGTAGGAATAGCTATTTACACAAGGTCACAGCCATATAGGATAAGATCTGGTAGGATAGCAAACGTGTAGTTGAGAGAGTAGTCTAGGATAGCAAACGTGTAGTTGAGAGAGTAGTCTAGGATAGCAAACGTGTAGTTGAGAGAGTAGTCTAGGATAGCAAACGTGTAGTTGAGAGAGTAGTCTAGGATAGCAAACGTGTAGTCTGAGCAACCTGTACAATGGTGACCTTGTATTGAGGATCATGTGCAAGTGACCCTCACAGTACACACACACACACACACACACACACACACACACACACACACACACACACACACACACACACACACACAATACATACACACATACACATACAACACACACACACACACACACATGTGACCACAACTGGTCAGTACACAAAGACATCCTTTTGTCTTTCCCCTCCAGCCCTCTATGTGACCACATGTGGTCAGTACACAAAGACATCCTTTTGTCTTTCCCCTCCAACCCCCTGTGTGACCACATGTGGTCAGTACACAAAGACATCCTGACCACATGTAGTCAGTACACAAAGACATCCTGACCACATGTGGTCAGTACACAAAGACATCCTTTAGTCTTTCCCCTCCAGCCCTCTGTGTGACCACATGTGGTCAGTACACAAAGACATCCTTTTGTATTTCCCCTCCAACCCCCTGTGTGACCACATGTGGTCAGTACACAAAGACATCCTTTTGTCTCTCCCCTCCAGCCCCTCTGTATGAAGCACTGGGTTTGTTTGTTTGTTTTTTGTTTTTAAAGATATAGCACTATACCTGTATAAATTCCATGTGTTATTATCATTTTAATTCTATACACAGGGGAGTGGATGTAAAAAAAAACCAACCAACCACATGATTGCTTATTGCATTATCCTCGAAATATGAGTAAAAGAATTTTTAAACAGAAAGCATGTGGCTTCAAGCACAGACTGGATGTAAAAGAAAAAAAAAGCACACTGTTTATTTACACACACACACACACACACACACACACACACACACACACACACACACACACACACACACACACACACACACACACACACATACTACACACACACATTATCCTCAGAATAGAAGAGTAAAAGAATTATTTTAAAAATTGAAAAAAGCATGTGGCTTTAAGCACAGACCTGATGCAACTGATAAAAAGCACACTCACACACACACACACACACACACACACACACACACACACACACACACACACACACACACACACACACACACACACGCACACACACACACACACACACACTACACTACACTACACTACACTACACTACACTACACTACACTACACTACACACACAAACACACACCTATCATGTGTCACAGAGACTTTTTTGGGTGCAAAGTTTCGGCTTGTGGTTTGTGGTCTTAAAAATTCTAATATTTGGTATCTAAATGATCATGTGGATGCAAATTGCCCATTCAAGAAAACGAATTGGAAGAAGAAGCCCACTTCTTATTCCACAGCTTAGCGTATAAAGATATAGGCCTATCCGTAAGAACTGTGCCATACTGCAATCCTTCTCTGATTTGCCTGATTAAAACCGAGTTGCAGTGATTTTGTCTCATACTGATGAAAATACAATTCTATTCCTTTCAAAAAACACATCAGCATTAAAAATAAGGAAACAAGAAAGCTAGCAAGTTAGATAAAACTAGTGTTTGTAGAAATCATTCCCTTCAAAGCGATCCTATATTACTCCTACATTATTTCTGTCAGTATAAATATGACCTTAAATGTTGCTTGCATGATACAGGTGTATGATTGAATGGGTATGCTGACAATTGCCCACTTGGGTGGAGATGGCGAAATAATTGGTGATTCTATTCTTGTTCTTTATCTCCCACGTGGAAAGGGCTGCAAAGCTATAGAAAATAATATACTCTCTCTCTCTCTCTCTCTCTCTCTCTCTCTCTCTCTCTCTCTCTCTCTCCTCTCTCTCTCTCTCTCTGTAATAGATTTGACATATATATTATACAGAAATCATAGTTCAACACATATTTTGAAGAAATTTCTTTCATTTACTATTGACAGACATTTATGGTTCATTCTAACCAGATTCGGGTTTGGTTTATCTGAAATTTATGTACATGTCTATCGATAGAGAAATGGATTGGGGAATAGTGCGAGGACATTGAAGAAAACAAAAAGAAAAACAACAGCAAGAAAACATAATCAACTGGCACAAAACAGGTAAGAAGCCCTACAATCCAAGACAAAAATGGGAAGTGCCTCACTGATGACCAGGATATTCTTAACAGGTGGACAGAATACTGCTCCAACCTGTATAACTACAAAACCACAGGAGATCCAGGAGTCCTCAATGTCCCCACAAGCACAGATACAGACAGTCACCCTATCCTCCGAAAAGAAGTGGAAACAGCAGTCAGATCGCTGAAAAATGGGAAGTCGGCAGGGACTGACAACATTCCTGCTCAGTTGGTTCAAGCTGGAGGGGAAGCCATGATCAACGCTCTACTAAAAATCTGCAACAAGATCTGGCAGACAGGGAAATGGCCAACACCATGGACACAGTCACTCATCATCACCCTCCCCAAGAAAGGAAATCTTCAGCAGTGCCAGAATTACTGCACAATCAGCCTCATATGCCACCCAAGCAAAGTCATGTTGAAGATAATACTGAACAGACAGAAGCCACGAGCAGAGACCATCATTGCTGAGGAACAAGCAGGTTTCAGAGCAGGGCATAGCAAAACTGAATCTCAAAAGACTCTGTGCAATACCTCTACCATGTATTAATTTAATTGATTTTAAGGAGGCATTCGACAGGGTGTGGTATGCAGCTTTTTGGGCAACCATGAATTTGTACAGCATCAATGCAAACCTGATCAGAGTCATCAAAGAGCTGTACCACAAGGCTACCAGTGCAGTGTACTACAACAGCGACATTGGAGAGTGGTTTCGAACAACAGTTGGAGTAAGGCAGAGCTGTCTACTGGATCACCCACTCTTTTCAACATCTTCCTTGAGAGAATCATGGCCGATGCACTGGAATATTATAAAGGATCAGTCAGCATTGGGGCAGAACGATCACAAACCTCCGCATCGCAGATGACATTGATGGACTAGCAGGATCAGAGCAAGAGCTTGCCAGCGTAACAGAACACCTGAACAAGGCCTCTAAAACATACGGCATGGAAATCAGTGCAGAGAAGACCAAACTGATGACAACACCAAGGGCATCAGCACTGATATCAGGGTCAATGGCGAGAAGCTGGAAACAGTTCACAGCTTCAAGTACTTGGGGGCCGTTGTATCAGACGAGGGGTCCAAGCCAGAAGTAGTATGCAGAATTGCACAGACAATAACAGCACTGTCAAAACTGAACACCATATGGAAAGATAAAAATATCCCACTCAAGTCCAATATCAGACTAATGCCTCCCTTGTCATATCCACATTCCTGTATGCCTGTGAATCAGGGACCCTGTTTGCAGATTTGGAGAAAAGAGTATAGGCAGTAGAGATGAGATGCTTCCGAAGACTCCTTGGCATCTCCTACAAAAACCACATAAGCAACGAAGAGGTGCATAACAGAGTCCAGCAAACCATTGGTCCCTACGAAAATCTTCTATCAATCGTAAAGAAGCGTAAACTTAAATGGTACAGGCATGTCACAAGATCAAAAGGACTAGCAAAACCAATACTGCAAGGCACTGTCCAAGGAAGAAGAAAAAGAGGCAGACCAAAGAAGAGATGGGAGGGCAACATCAGCGAATGGACAGGCCTAGAACTCAACAAACCCCTGAGAACGGCAAAACAGAGAGAGGAATGGAGGAAACTGGTTGTCAAGTCTTCATGGGTGTGTGTGTGTGTGTGTGTGTGCGCGCGCGCGTGCGAGCGCGTACGTGCGTGTGTGCGTGTCATGCATGTATGCATGCATGTGTGTGTGTTAAAGTGTGTGTGTTATCAATTTATGTATTAAGTGCTCTTGTGCATTTTTACATCCAGTCCCCATATTTATGCAGTTTTTTAAAAAAAATGTCGTGGTTCCCACCTCCACTCAATGGCCTACTCTTTTGAACAGCGGAACAGGTTTTTATCGTGTGCGCAAGATGTTCTGAGTGCGTTTGCGCATGGGACATCAGGATATAATATATATATATATATATATATATATATATATATATATATATATATATATATATATATATATATATATATATATATATATATATATATATATATATATTAGTGTGTGTGTGTGTGTGTGTGTGTGTGTGTGTGTGTGTGTGTGTGTGTGTGTGTAAGTGTGGCATACGCGCGTGAGTGCTATTCGTATTTTTCTGGACTTTACCTCAAAATGACACAGGGACTTGTTGACACACACTGACAAACCCACATGGGTACAGGTATCTATCTATCTATCTATCTATCTGTCTATCTATCTATCTATCTATCTATCTATCTATCTATCTATCTATCTATCTATCTATCTATCTGTCTATCTATCTATCTATCTATCTATCTATCTTAATCTATCTATCTATATATATAGATATAGATATAGATATAGATAGAGGAGAGAGAGAGAGGAGAGAGAGAGAGAGAGAGAGAGAGAGAGAGAGAGAGAGAGAGAGAGAGATGTAGGCCTATAAGTCTATATTTATTCTTTTATATCGAGGATAATGGAATAAGCACTCATGTGCTTTTTTTCATCCAGTCCCCGTGTGTATGCAGTTTTGTAAATATTGTCATCTGTTCCCACCCGCACATACTGGCCTACTCTTACAAAAAACGGAACAGGATTTGACATGTGCCCAAGATGTTCTGCTTGCGTTGGCCTCTGGGTTTGGTTTACAGTTTTATGGAAAGACTTTTTGGGAGAGTGGAGTCAGCACTGATATTAACTGCAGGGGAAAACTCCCCTCCAACAGAATCGAACCTGGGTCTTCAAATCTGGAGGCAATGTTCTGACCACAAGGCTACACAATGTTTTTTGAGATATCTGAACTTAAATGCAAGGTATTTCGTAAAATATCCACTTCCATTTACACATGTTTCGATGGACACAGAGGACAAGCCCTGGTTGTCAGACCACGAGTTGACACACGATACACCCCTCAACGATAGTGGACTTTCCCTGGTCATGTGATATGACGTCACTGATAGCCTTCCTAGGGTATATAGGGACTGGCCACGAGAGAGAACAACCACTTTTGCCCACACGTTCGTTCAGTCAAGACCACAACAAGCCAGTGCACTCTCTACGTTCATTTCATTGCAACAACATTGCAACAACAAGAAGTGACCGGCTGAAAATCTTTCACAAGTGCCACTCCCCAACAAGCTGTAGCCAAGTAAGTATTCAACTTCAGTATTTTTCTTATTCTATTTTGAAGAAATAGTAGTGGATGAAAGGTGATTGTGATTTTATGTAGGCCCAAGGGAGGTTTCAGATGTAGGGGGTGGTGAGGTGGTCCTTTTCTTTGGTTTTACATGGCTGAACAAGCTGGGATACATTTCTTGAAAATGTGATTTTTTTGGTTAACTATTGTTCCTTGACTTTTGTTTTTCTTGATAGGTGTAGGCTGGTTTCTTATGATGGTGTTGTAGGTAGAATGCTGTTTTCATAGTGAGGTGATTCTTTTCTGTAGCAGAGGTGACAATGATGAAGGTGACTGAAGGTGACAGTGATTGCTGATGATTGTGATTGTTATATGGGCTGGCCAAAAGACTGAAGGTAGAAGCAGGTCTGCACATTAATTGGTGGCGGGCGAAAAAATCGTGAGAAAAAAAAAAGAAAGACTGTCTTCCTAAAAATTTTACAACACAGAGCGACCTTCAAACAAATAGGTCATGAATAACAGTCTTCACCTAGGGCCCAAACTGGTTGTGGTTTCTGGTGTATGTTTGAAGCTCTGAAGTCTGCTTGTGTTTGAAGTGTTCTTGAAAAGTTTGGAATGTTTAGGGGAGTCCCCTAAGCAGGTCGGTGGGTACACACATGGTGTAGTGTGTGTGTGTGTGCGTGTGTACATACATATGTATATATTGTGCCCACATGTGTGTACGTGCACACACACACACACACACACACACACACATGCACTCGCACACATGCACACAGGGATGGGATAGCTTAGTGGTCAGAGTGATGCACTAATGATTGGGTTCGAATCTCGTTCAAGAGGATTTTTCCTCTGGAGTTAACATAAGTGCCTACATCACTCTCTCCAAAAGTCCTTTAGGCTTTGGATGAGACTATATACCAAGATCCTGATTGCAATACACAGAACATCTTGCGCACATGTTAAAACCTGTTCGACTTCGGAAGAGTAGGCCATTGTGTGCCAGTGGGAACGATAACAAAATTGTGAAAACTGCATAGGCCTACACATGGGGACTGGAAGTAAAAAGAAACAACAACAAAAGCACATTTTTGAGTGCTTATTCCATTCTCCTTGAAATGATTTTTTTAATTTTAAAAAGCTGACATTTTGTGTCAGTGGAAAGGATAACAAAGAAGAATAGATGTTGGCACACAGAAGAAGACCTGCATACCTTAGTCACCTTCCATTAGGAACTTCCCCACATACCTTAGTCATGTTCCATTAGGAACTTCCCCGCATACCTTAGTCACCTTCCATTAGGAACTTCCCCACATACCTTAGTCACCTTCCATTAGGAACTTCCCTGCATACCTTAGTCACCTTCCATTAGGAACTTCCCCGCATACCTTAGTCACCTTCCATTAGGAACTTCTTCGCATACCTTAGTCACCTTCCATTAAGAACTTCCCAGCTTCAAGGGAACAGTGATTTACATAGTACCAAGTAGTCATTTTGTTTCCAACCCATTCTGTTCATCATCTTTTGTCTTTGTAGAGATATCATGTGGTCTTTGGTCCTCTTGTATCAACTGATAGTTTAATATGTATGTAAAAGTGATTTTGAATGTGGCAGAATTTTCTTGTGCAGAACTTTGCCTACTAATAATGATTAGATATCAAAACACACATGCAGATGTAGCCTGCAACCAACATTTTATTTGTGAATGGCAGGTCATTATTTCAGCTAAATTTTATATGATGAAGTGTTGGTAAAATGATGAATGTATTAATTTGACAAAATGTAACAGATCTGTACAAAAGAGAGAGTTACCGTTTTGAGTTGGTAAACATATTAAAAAGATAACAAACAACACCCCCCCCCCCCCCAAGGCACCTTCAGGGTTTCTATGACTAGGCCCACAAGTGAAGAAATAGGGGCAAAGACAAGGTGGAGGTTTGCACAACTAACAGAACAAATTAAACTGTTGGGTGTGTGTATGGCCAGGAATTGAGTAGTCAGCTGACCAAATATGTTGATAACCTTGTTGACCGGATTTCAAGTGAAGAAATAGGGGCAAAGATAAAGGTCCAGGGTTGCGCAACTAACAAAACAAATGAAAGTGTTGGTGTGAGTATGGCCAAGGGCTTGTCTTGCCAGCTGACATCAATTAGGTTGATAACCTTGCTGACATCAATTGCGTTGATAACCTTATTGACCAATTACGTTGATAACCTTGTTGACCAATTACTTCACTTTGCTGACAGTGTTATCAAACTGATAGGATTGTTCCTTTCTAAAGTCAACCACACACCCACTGTTGGGCCTGAAAGTTCTAGAACCTGTGTTCTTACAGCTGTCTGGTGAAACATGGAGAACTTCAGGATTTTACATTCATGAACCTTCTGTGAAACTGTAGTGTCTGTTTTGGGTAACGTACATGATAATGTGAATCTGATGATTAATCATTGCAGTTATATGATTTCTCTCTCTCTCTCTCTCTCTCTCTCTCTCTCTCTCTCTCTCTCTCTCTCTCTCTCTCTCTCTCTCTCTCTCTATATCAAATAATGTCACACACACACACACACACACACATCCACACACACACACACACACACACACACACACACACACACACACACACACACATATATATATATATATATCTGGTTCTCATATCATGTTGTATATCTTTTTCCCTACTTGCTCATTCATTTACCTTTGTTGTACAATGTTTGTTCATGTAATCATAGTATTTTCTTTTTCTGTCCAGGTGACCATCACCCTTGAGGGACGACAGTTCCAGTTCAAGTGAACTCTACCACACCTGGCCCAAAAGCTGCCTAACGTTGCACTGGGTAGTGGTGGATTTGTCGTCTGCTTTTTTGTCCTCACCCACATTGTGAAGGTAAGCTGGTGGATGATTTTATGGAACTATTCTGGCTTTAGATTAGATTTAGCCTTTTTTTTTTCTTTCTACATTTCTGTTTCAGAAATTTCTTTTCCTTTTGCTCCTTTCTTTGTTCTCAATTTGAAATGGCAGAAGTGTACTTTTTGTTCAGTTTCATGATGTTTGTTGTTGTTAAAGAATGCAGGGTTGAAAAGGATGGTTGGTCGTCTGCTTTTCCTTTGATGTGGATTACAATGCCCCTTGCTATGGCTGCAAGGCAAAGCTTTTGCTGGGCAAAAATCTGACCCCTGTATATCTGCTTCGTCTGTTACTGTCAGTAAGATCATCCCAACTCATTCTTCTCCTAAGAAAGAAAAAAGATGAGAAAAACAGGAAGAAAAGAAAATGGAAAGAGATTTTTGAAAAAATCTCCAAGAAACTTACAGAGGGTTTACATTAAAGGCAAAATGCTTCAAGCCATACCAACAGATGTCAAGATTTCTGAGGTCTCAGAGTTTTGTGTGGCCTGACTAAAACATTAAAAATGGTTATAACCCCAAAGTTGGGTTTTTTCTTCCCCAGCTAGATCTGAGAAGTTCACCAATGGTGAGGTTTGGCATATGTGACTGTTTTTACCCTGCATTGAGGTAGCTGCATTCCGACTGAGGGGAT
>JASPKP010000037.1:205000-216382 GCA_030674155.1 Stramonita haemastoma
TTTTTGTGTATGTGTGTTGTTGTTTTTTTATCTGTGATACTGGTGTTCCTTTTGTTTGTGAATGGGTGGTTGTATGCGTCAGGGTTTTTTGTTTGTTTGTTTGTTTTTTTGTATATTTGTTTATTTGGTGTGGGTTTTTTTTGGGGGGGATGGAGGGAGAGAGAGATTGATTAAATAGGCTCTAATAATATGTGATTTAACAGAAGAGGCTGGTTTTTGTTACAAGTCCAGGTATGGGTGTAAAACGACAAAGATAAAGTGTTTTTAGGTTGTTTCAATGATGTTGGTGTGCAGTTTGCAATTATAGGATAAGTATTAGGGTACAGGGACTTGAAGCCAAGAATGTTGATGATATCAATACTTTGTGGAGGACATGTTGACATGAAAAAACCACATCTGTTAAAAAAATAAAATAAAATAATAATAATAATTTTTTTTTTCTAAGTGACTACAACTTCAAAGCAATACCTGTAATTTCATAAAGTTATTGCCACCAAACTGTAATTAAAAAACAAACTAATTTTCAAAATGACTGCTATTCCAACACTTATTCTAGAAAAAATTTAAATGGTTCTTATCAAGCCATAGCTTCCAAAACTAAAATACAATTTCACTGAATGGCGGCTACTTCAAAACTGAAATTTTAAAAATCCAACAAAAAAACTTTCAAAAACTAAAATACAATTTCACTGAATGAGGGCTACTTCAAAACTGAAATTTAAAAAAAAAAAAAAAAACTTTCAAAAACTAAAATACAATTTCACAAAATGACCTAACTACAACTGAAAAAACAAAAACATCGGAGTCAAAAACTAGAATGATGGCTACTTCAAAACTATACTTTAAAATAAGTGAAGACTGGAACTCAAGCCCTCACATCATCATCAGGTCATAGGTCTTATGTTCTAACCACTAAGCTAATCTGCCACCCTGGGGAAGAGCAGCCTGAACTTCAGGAATTGTCTGTGACTGTTTGTGATATATGACATGATATAATAAAACACAATATAACACAATGGGTTGTGTTGCTCTTGTGGTTATGTGCTGTGTGAATTTCAGGCACAGAACTCTGCTGAGACTCAAAGTGGTGTACAATACAACACACTACAAAATATAAACAATGCAATAAACAAAATTCAGGAAATAGACCATAATACAAAATATCACTCGCCGCTGTAGTCTAGTGGTTAGGGCGTTGGACTTGTAATCTAAAGGTTGCAGGTTCGATCCCAGCTTTCGGCTATGGTGTTGTGCCCTTGGAAAAGGCACTTTACGGCTATTTTCTCACCCCACCAAGGTGTAAAAGGGGTACCAACCTTGTGTTGGAGGTTAACCCTGTGATAGACTGGCGTCCTATCCAGGGGGGAGTCTATGACTCTCAGTCGCTTAACGCCACAGAAACTGGGATAAGTACCGGCCTGATGAGGCTTAGGCTCGGGACAGACTTTAACTTTAACAAAATATCACAGTACAACATCATACAAAACACAATACACCACAACATAATGCAAGGAATAATATGCAATATAACATGATCCATCACATGACAATATAATATACCATACAATGCAAAGCATTAGCGTAATACACCATGTGTCATTAATTGAATTCTTGTACTGTTTTATGGTAATAAGACACTGCTGTAATCACCAAAATGGCGTCTGTGAGTATGTGAGATTGTCTCTTCTATATCCTCCAAATATACAGCTATAATTAAGCCATCGTAACCGTTACATGGTGTCAGAAGTCTTCTAACAACTTCTTCTAACAAGTTATCAATATATTTTGACGGACATGGCAAAATTTAGCCCACCAGAGAATTTTGATTTCTCCAGACCAACCATGTGGCCAGAGTGGAGAGAACGTTTTGTAAGGTACCGTACTGCCACCAAGCTGAAAGCAGAGGCGGGCGATGTACAAGTCAGCTGTCTTATTTATGCTATGGGCAGGGAGGCTGACAAGATATTTTCTTCATTTACGTTCCAGCCACATGGTGATGATGAGCCGGACCCAAGAGAAAATTTTGATATTGTTTTGGGGAAATTTGACGCACATTTTATCCCCAAACGCAACGTCATCCATGAGAGGGCCAAATTTTATAGTCGGCAGCAGCAGCCTGGGGAATCTGTGGAGCAGTTCCTCAGAGTGTTGCATGATCTGGCTGCGACATGCAATTTTGGCACCAGAGAAGAGGAAGACATCCGAGACAGACTTGTCATTGGCTTGCTTGACACTGAAGTCTCACAGAAGCTCCAGCTGGAAGCAGACCTGACCCTACAGACAGCAGTCGACACAGCCCGACATTATGAGCTGGTAAAGGCCCAACTGCAAGACCAGCGCAGCAAAGCAGTCGAAGCAGTGAGGGGGCATCCATTCCCACGGCACTCACGCGGACGAGGAGCACGTGATGTTGGACAGAAAGACAGCCACCACACAAAGAGACAGCAACAGTGTGGAAAATGCGGACACCAACATGACCGGGACAGATGTCCTGCGAAGGGCAAACGATGTAGAAAATGCCAAAAATTAAATCATTTCTCATCAGTTTGCAGATCCAGAGACGTCCACGGCATCAGCAACAGTGCAGGCATTGACATGAGTCAAGAAACATATAGCTTAGGATCTATTCAGCAGATTGGCGAAACATCATCCACGGAGGGTCCCTGGAGAGTGACACTGGACTTATGTGGCCAAGCTGCCACTTTCAAGATCGACACAGGAGCAGATGTCTCTGTCATCTCCAAGGCCACCTACAACTCCCTGAGCCCAAAGCCCAAACTGAAGAAATCTACGACCATTCTTCGTGGCCCAGGGGAATCATTACGAATGAAGGAGAGTTTTCAGCCACTATTCAACGGCGCAGCAAATCCTACAACATGAGATGCTTTGTCGTCAACATGGACACCGACAACTTACTCAGTAGAGAGGCTGCTACACATCTGGAACTGGTCCAGCGTTTGGACTCCATTGATCCAGAAGACCCCCTGTATGCACAGCTGAACAAAGAACCAGTTCAATGCAATCCTGTGCACATCACGATGAAGGAGGGACACAGACCGTACGCCATCACTGCTGCCAGACGCGTGCCTATTCCTCTCATGCAGAAGGTAAAAGAGGAGCTGCAGAGAATGGAAGACGCTGGAATCATTCAGAGCATCCAGGAACCAACAGACTGGTGTGCAGGGATGGTTCCTGTACTGAAAAAGGATGGGTCTGTCAGAATCTGTACAGACTTCAAGCAGCTAAACAAAGCTGTCAAGAGGGAGAGATATGTCCTACCTACAATAGAGGATATCCTCCACAAGCTGAAAAATGCCACAGTCTTCAGCAAGTTGGATGCAACATCAGGGTTTTTTCAACTACCCTTGGACGAGGAATCCAGGAAACTGACCGCCTTCATTACGCCATTCGGGAGGTACATCTACAATCGTCTGCCTCAGGGGATCACATCAGCCCCAGAAATCTTCCAACGCACAGTAGAGCAACTCTTGAATGACCAGCCCAACACAGTATGTTTCTTTGATGACATCCTCGTCTTCAGTGAAGACAGAGAGAGCCACAGCAGTCACTTGGAATCTGCAGAGAAGAAACTGAGAAGCGTTGGACTGAAATTGAACCGCCAAAAATGTGAGTTCATCAAAGAGGAGATAGAGTTCCTGGGTTACCTCATCAGTGGAGATGGAATCCGCATAGACCCTTCTAAAACGGACGCTGTTGTTGGAATGCCAGACCCAACAAATGTCACGGAGCTGAGGCGATTCATGGGGATGGTCAATTTCCTAGGACGTCACCTCCCCAATCTGTCCACAACCATGCATCCTCTGACGCAACTTCTGGAAAAGGACAAAGCTTGGGTGTGGGGCCCACCACAAGCTGATGCACTTAAACGGATCAAAGACCTGATAACGACTGCGCCAACCCTTGCGTTTTATGATCCGTCAAAGCCAACAACTGTCAGTTCTGATGCCAGCAGCTACGGCATGGGAGGAGTGCTCCTCCAGGACCAGGGAGATGGCACCCAGCGACCAGTGGCCTACTGTTCAAGAACGCTGACAGCAACAGAAAAGAATTATGCCCAGATAGAGAAAGAATGCCTGGCTGCAGTATGGTCATGTGAGAGATTTGACCGGTATCTGGTTGGATTGCCAACGTTTGCATTAGAAACTGACCACAAGCCTCTAGTTCCCCTGGTGAACACAAAGGATTTATCGGACACTCCTCTCCGATGCCAACGCATGCTGATGCGCCTTGCTCGCTTCAACGTTGTTGCCCACTACACGCAGAGCAAGAACATGTTTGTGGCCGACACCTTATCAAGGAGTCCACTCAGTTCCCAGGGAGAAGGAGCCATGCTGAATGAAATAACAGAGCATGTGGACACCCTCACAGCGGCATGGCCAGCTTCTGATGCCTACCTAGAGAAGGTGCGGAAGGAAACAGAGAAGGATACCAGTTTACAAATAGCACTGGAGTACACCCAAACCGGCTGGCCTCGATACAAGGAGGATGTCAAACTCGGAGCTCGACACCTTTTTGCAATACGAGGACAACTTAGTGTCTGGCAGGGAATCCTCATCAATGGAGACAGGATTGTCATTCCCCTCTCGTTGCAGCAAGGCGTGCTGGAAAGGATCCATGAGGGCCACATAGGGATCCACAAGTGCAGAGAACGAGCACAACACTCCGTTTGGTGGCCCCACATAAGCCAGGACATAAAAGACCATGTTACACGTTGTCGGTTCTGCCAGGAGAAGCAACCCTCACAGAGAAAAGAACCGCTTCTTGCTTCTCATCTTCCAGACAGACCATTTCAACGGATTGGTGTCGACATCTGTGAGACCAAGAACACCCACTTCTTGGTTGCGGTCGACTACTATTCCAGATACCTCGACATTGCCCACCTTCCAAACATCTCATCAAAGACAGTCGTATCCAAAATGAAGAATTGGTTCTCCCATCATGGTGTTCCAGAAACAGTGATTTCTGACAATGGGACCCAGTTCACAGCATCTGAATTTAAAGCATTTGCTGCTGACTGGAATTTTCACCATGTCACAACAAGCCCTTACTACCCACAGGCTAATGGTGCTGCTGAGAAAGCAGTTCAGACAGCCAAGAAGCTCCTGAAACAGGACGACGTCTTCAGAGCTCTGCTGGCGTACAGAGCTACCCCTATTCCTGAGCTGGGATACAGCCCAGCTGAGCTGGCATTAGGAAGAAGACTGCGCACAACTCTACCAGTGCACCCCCACACATTGTCTCCCCGGGTGGTTCCCCGCAGAACACTGCAGAGGAGAGACACTGCCTACAAAAGCCAGCAGAAAGTGAACTTTGACCGACGTCATGGTGTCCAGCCACTCTCTGCTCTCCTCCCTGGTGATCCAGTCATCGTGAAATTGGATGGAGAAAAAGGGTGGAAACAACCGGCAGTGGTGGTGGAGCCATGTGCTCAACGTTCCTATCTTCTCAAGACACCGGAAGGAAGTGAGCTGCGACGAAATCGTCGCCACATCAGGCTGCAGAAAGAGCCTGGTGAAGCCTCCAGCACAAGTCCACCTCAGGGTACGGCTGTAGGGGCTACACCTTCACCTCCCCCTTCAGTCAGTGCAGCACCTGGACCGTCTCCACTGTCATCTCAGTCCCCAACGGTTGAGCAGCAGCCTTGCGAAGACAACCCATCCACATCAAGGCAGTCTTTACCACCTCAACCTCCAGGGCAAATCTTCACCCGCAGTGGCAGACAAGTCAAGCGACCAACAAGATTTCAGGATTAGTACCTGTTGTGTTGTGCATGGCCTGTCTCCAAAAGGCAACGTGTAGCTAGGTTGCTCTTTGGTTAGTTAGCTGCCTCTAAGCAACAGTGTAGTTTGGTTGTTTATTTGGCAGAATGTCTGTGTTCTAGTCATGTAGAGAGCAGCAGACTGCTCTGTAGGAAACATGAATGAAAATGACCCATGGCCTGTACAAGTGAGCAGTTGTGTAGTTAGGCTGTATCACTTGTTCATTAAGTAACCGTGTAGTTTGGTTACCATTATAGGACACGTGAGTAGGATATTTCAAGGATGGTTTTCTTTCAATATATTTTCATATGTATTATTACTATAAATATATATTTGTCAATTTTAACAAGAACGCTTTGCTGAAAGAATCATTGGTCATTGCAAACCGAGAGTTTGACATAGACGCTTTGCTGGAAAATCATTGTTTCATGTTTTTATTATCATTGATCAAAAGAAAAAAATAGCATGTTTAAATGCAAGTCATTTCTTTAACTTTAGAGGGGAGATGTGTCATTAATTGAATTCTTGTACTGTTTTATGGTAATAAGACACTGCTGTAATCACCAAAATGGCGTCTGTGAGTATGTGAGATTGTCTCTTCTATATCCTCCAAATATACAGCTATAATTAAGCCATCGTAACCGTTACACACCATAATATATCACAGTACGTTACCATACCAAAAAATGCTAAACACCACAACACAACATAATGCTAAGGAAAAACAACACCTCCACCCCCACCCCCAAACATAATGCTAAGGAATACAGCACAATCCATCATATCACAATACATTACCATACTATACCATCCAACACAAAACAGTATGTTATAGTGTACACTTTATGCACCATAATATTTGAACTTCTTCAACTCTCCAGTTTGTCATGGCATTGTTGTAGGATGTTATGTGTGACGTAAGTTTTAGTTTTGACTGGTCCATGTTTGCCAAGAAGTTTGTTTGCTGTTTCAGTCACTAATGTGTTGAAATTATCCATCAATGTATGTATATCTGTATCATCTGATTCTATCAGAGTAAGTGGTCACTCATATATTTAACTAAGCATTAAGATGGCAGTACTATTTGAAATTATGACCAAAATTCTTCTCTCTCTCTCTCTCTCTCTGAATTTATTATTGGTGTGTTTTAATAGGAAAAAAGGCTGAATTTTCACCTGCAGTCTACGTTTTTGTTTTATCTTTCATAGGTTTTTTTATTTATTTATTTTTTTTTTTTATAGATATCTGAACTTAAATGCAAGGTATTAGCTGCCATATTTACGATTTGAAGAGAACAATTTCGTAAAATATTCACTTCCATTTAGGCCTACACTGTTTTGATGGACTCAGGACAAGCCCTGGTTGTCAGACCACGAGTTGACACACGATACACCCCTCAACGATAGTGGACTTTCCCTGGTCATGTGATATGAGGTCATTGATAGCCTTACTAGGGTATATAGGGACTGGCCCATGGACAAGAATCTACTACTTCCGCCCACGCATTCCTTCAGTCAAGACAACAACAAGCAAGTGCTCTCTCTACATTAATTTCATCGCAACAAGAAGAGAGCAGCTGAAAATCTTTCACAAGTACAACTGGCCAACAAGCAGCAGCCAAGTAAGTAATCAACTTCATTTTTATTCTTTCTATTTTGAGGAAATAGTAGTAGATGAAAGGTGATTGTGATTTTATGTAGGCCCAAGGGAGATTTCAGAGATAGGGGGTGGTGAGGGGGTCCTTTTCTTTGGTTTTACATGGCTGAACAAGCAGGGATACATTTCTTTAAAAAAAGTGATTTTTTTTGGGTTAATTATTGTTCCTTGACTTATGTTTTTCTTGATAGGTGTAGGCTGGTTTCTTATGATGGTGTTGTAGACAGAATGCTATTTTCATAGTGAGGTGATTCTTTTCTGTAGCAGAGGTGACAAAGATGAAGGTGACTGAAGGTGATAGTGATTGTTGATGATTGTGATTGTTATATGGGCTGGCCAAAAGACTGAAGGTAGAAGCAGGTCTGCACATTAATTGATGGCGAGATTTGAAAAAATCGTGAGAGAAAAATAAAAGATACCCTCCTAAAGATTTAACTTCACAAGAGTGACCTTCAAACAAGTGAAGGTCATGAATGTCTTCACCTGGGGCCCAAACCTATTGGGGGCCCAAACAGGTGGTGGTTTCGGTGTATGTTGGAAACTCAGAAATCTCCTTGTGTTTAAATTAATTAAAATATTCTTCTTGAAAAGTTTTAACTGTTTAGGGGTGTGGTATAGGCAGGTTGGCAGGGCACACACATAGTTAAGTTAAAGTCTGTCCCGAGCCTAAGGCTCACCAGGCCGGTACTTAACCCGGTTTCTGTGGCGTTAAGCGACTGAGAGTCGTACACTCCCCCCTGGATAGAACGCCAGTCTATCGCAGGGTTAACCCCCAACACAAGATTGGTACCCCTTTTACACCTGGGAAGGGTGAGAAAATAGCCGTAAAGTGCCTTTTCCAAGGGCGCAACGCCATAGCGGAAAGCTGGGATCAAACCCGCAACCTTTAGATTACGAGTCCAACGCCCTAACCACTAGACTACAGCGGCGACTAGGGCACACACATGGCATAGTATATGTATGTATATATATATATATATATATATATATATATATATATATATATATATATATTGTGTGTGTGTGTGTGCGTGCATGCACAGAAAATTATCAGTCCGTATTTGCACTTACCCACACACACACACATGTGTACGCACACACACATGCACACACGGGGACAGGATAGCCTAGTGGTCAGAGTGGTGTGCTCATGATTTTGTTTCGAATCTCGTTCAAGAGGATTTTTCCTCTGGAGTTACCATCAATGCCCACTCCACTCTCCCCAAAAGTCCTTTGGATGAGACTATAAACCAAGGTCCTGACTGCGACATGCAGAGCATCTTACGCACACATTAAAACCTGTTCGACTTTTCGGAACAGTAGGCCATTGTGTGCTAGTGGGAACGGATGACAAAACTGCATAGGCCTACACACGGGACTGGAGGTAACAAAAACCAAAAGCACATCTTTGAGTGCTTATTCCATTATCCTCAAAATGAATTTTTTTTAATTATTTTGAAAAGCTCACATTGTGTGCCAGTGGAAAGGATAAAAAAGAATAGATGTTGGCACACTGAAGAAGAAGACACGTATACCTTAGTCGGGTTCCATAAGGAACTTTCCCGCATACCTTAGTCACCTTCCATTAGGAACTTCCCAGCTTTGAGGGAACGCTGTGGTTTACAAAGTGCCAAGTAGCCAGTTTGTTTCCAACCCATTCTATTCATCATTTTTGCGTTTTGAAGACAGACCAGCCACTACATACACACATCCCTAAGGCACCTTCAGGGTTTCTATAACTAGGCCCACAAGTGAAGAAATAGGGGCAGAGATAAGTTCTAGGGTTGCGCAACTAACATAACAAATTAAACTGTTGGGCGAGTGTATGGCCAGGACTTGAGTAGTCAGCTGACTAATTACCTTGATAAGCTTGCTGACACAGCTTATCAGTGTGATCATGGATTGTTGGGTGAGTGTATGGTGGAGGGCGTGCCTAGTTAGCTGACCAGTTACAGTGATTAACTTGCTGACACAGGGTTATCAAACTGATAGGGTTGTTCCTTTCTAAAGGAGTACTATCTCTTTCTAATTTGATTACAATGACATGTTATCTTTTAAAACTTTTCTAGATGTTTGGTTTTAGCAATCATGGTTGGTGGTTGGGAGGTAGGAGGCATAGGAGACGCAGGGGGTGTAGGGGAGGGAGTGGGGGGGAGGGGGGAGAGAGGGGAATGTGAGAGGGGGGAGGGTAAGGTCTGCCCAATAGTAGAGGTTTTTTTAATATAAAAATATAGATAATGCTTCTGTGTCTTCTATGGAATTTTTGTGTTTTAATTGTATGATTTTATCTGTAGGTTGCGAAATCTCTAATCATTTCTTAACATTTATTGAATTATGTTTTGATTTGGATTGTTGGAGTGAGAAAAGGGAGGGAATGAGGGTGGTGGAGGTGTATGGAGAGGGAGGGAGGGGGAAAGAGAGAGAGAGAAAGAATTATATAACACATTTGATAACAATAAATAATAATAATAAAGGAATTTATATAGCGCTTTATCTTGCAAAAACAAATCAAAGTGTATACTTTAAACTATTAGCAATTACTGAGGATAATCCCTTCTCAGGGCAAGGGTGGGATGAAAAAATATTTATCTGTAAGCGGTGGGAATGAAGATTATCAATCAATCAATTAATCAGTCAGTCTCTCTCTCAGTTTATCATCTCTATATCTTTTTCTCTACTTGCTCATTCATTTACCTTCGTTGTACAATATGTTTACAAGTTCATTTAATCATAGTATTTTCTTTTCTGTCCAGTTGATCATCATTGTTGAGGAACTGATATTTCAAGTGAACTCTACCACTCTTGGCCCAAAAGCTGCCTAACGTTGCACTGGGTAGTGGTGGATTTGTTGTCTGCTGTTTTGTCCACACCCACATTGTGAAGGTAAGCTGGTGGATGATTTTATGGAACTATTCTGGCTTTGGATTAGATTTCGCCTTTTTTTTTTCTTTCTACATTTCTGTTCCAGAAATTTCTTTTCCTTTTGCTCCTTTCTTTGTTCTCAATTTGAAATGGCAGAAGTGTACTTTTTGTTCAGTTTCATGATGTTCGTTGTTGTTAAAGAATGCAGGGTTGAAAAGGATGGTTGGTCGGTCTGCTTTTCCTTTGATGTGGATTACAATGCCCCTTGCTATGGCTGCAAGGCAAAGCTTTTGCTGGGCAAAAATCTGACCCCTGTATATCTGCTTCGTCTGTTACTGTCAGTAAGATCATCCCAACTCATTCTTCCCCTAAGAAAGAAAAAAGATGAGAAAACAGAGGATAGAAAACAGGAGGAAAAGTAAAGGGAACAAGATTAAAAAACAAAACAAAAACAGAGGGTTCACATTAAAGGCAAAATGCTTCAAGCCATACTAACAGTTGTCAAGATTTCTGAAGTCTCAGAGTTTTGTGTGGCCTAACTAAAACATTAAAAATGGTTATAACTCTTAAGTTAGCCGCCGCTGTAGTCTAGTGGTTAGGGCGTTGGACTCTTAATCTAAAGGTTGCGGGTTCAACCCCAGCTTTCGGCTATAGCGTTGTGCCCATGGAAAAGGCACTTTACGGCTATTTTCTCACCCTACCCAGGTGTAAAAGGGGTACCAACCTTGTGTTGGGGGTTAACCCTGCGATAGACTGGCATCCTATCCAGGGGGGATAAGCACCGGCCTGATGAGCCTTAGGCTCGGGACAGACTTTAACTTTAAACTTTATAATACCTCCAAAGTTGGGTTTTTCCTTCCCCAGCTAGATCTGAGAAGTTCACCAATGGTGAGGTTTGGCATATGTGACTGTTTTTACCCTGCATTGAGGTAGCTGCATTCCGACATCTATTTATTTATTCTTTTAGTTTATGTCTGTCTATCATATCAAAGATGTTCTGATCTATCAATTAAGCTGAACTGACGCTAAGTATAGTTTGTACTTCTTACTCTTATAACTGTCAAATTAATGGTATGGTGTGGGG
>JASPKP010000370.1:10000-15000 GCA_030674155.1 Stramonita haemastoma
AGACGATTTGTGGGCCGTAGCGGCAACGATGTGACGACGCTAGTATACGGTAGTTGTTGTTCTTCGGGTTGAGCTGTGTGTGTTGTTTTGTGGTAAATGAAACAATAAAACGTGTTACCATAACACCCCTGCGTGGCCTCCATGTTTGAGATGTGGAGTGCCTGAGATTATCCTACCATCTTCCCCTCTCCCCCATTCACCCCTTATTGTGGAAAGGGACAACAACGAACCTGTCTGTCTACAATTGGCGCTGCGAGCAGGATGGCAGGTCAGTTTTATCTTACCGTAACACACACACACACAGCTCAACCGACTACCATGGTATACGAGGAGACGAGATGTTTGTCCCCGCCTGAACTGCAGCATTTCTCCGGTGAGGTGACAGATTTGTCACTTGAGGACTTCTCAGTGGAAGTGGAGCGAGTCCTGGCAGCCTATCCTATGAGAGAGGAGATGGCTGCATACTACATCTATAGCCACCTGGAGGGAGTGGCTCGTAGAGAGATAATGCTGCACACGTTGGAGGAAACGAACACCCCAGAGAAAATGTTCAACATCCTCAGGGCCGTGTTTGGTGACAGGCGGCGGATCACCACTCTCCTGTCTGTTTTTTACAGTCGGGACCAGATGCCGGAAGAGTCGGTCCTGGACTACTCACATGTGTTGAGGGACCTGGAAAGGACCATCCACATGAGGAAGGCAGACGCCCTTTCTGATTGTTTGTTGAGAGACAGATTTATTGATGGTCTTTCCAAGCTAGAGTTGAGAAGGGAATTGCGCCATTTGGTAGGGAGGAAGCCTCAAACCACCTTCTTCCAGATTAGGAATGAAGCGTTGAGATGGTTGAGTGAAGAAGAAGAAGAACAAGAAAATTCGACTAGGGAAAGCAAAAAGACTTTGACTCTTGAGCAGCAGCAAGTATCAGTGTTAGAGGATAAGATGAAATCACTGAAAGAGTCTGTGCAGTCAATGTTAGTTGCTGTTGCTGACAAGTTTCCATGTAGGAAAAGGAAACGGAGTAGGCGGAAAAGAAAGCGAAACAAAAAGAATAGCCAGCCTACCAAAGAAAACCCGGTTCAGAGGGATTCAAACCCCAAGAAAGATGTGAAGGGTTTTGAAGCGGTGACTGCTATGTCTTTGGATAAGACAGATATGGATCCTCTGCTAGCTTCTAGCATTGAGGATGAGTCGCAGGAGGGTGGATGGGTGCTGCTGCCCATTTCACCCAAACCAGTTGTTTCTGGTTGTTCTCCATCAGGGAGGAGTAGTGGACAAAGGGAAAAGGTGTCCACAGCTGTGACTAAGACAAGATCTGTAAGATCTTCGTGTGAATTGTCAAAAAGCAGTTCACAAGGTGGCATGTCTCATCTGAAAGAAGAAAGGCATGGATGTTTAGGGCTTGATGTGGGTTTGTCCCATAAGGTTCCTGACAGAGGAAAGTGGTTCAGGAAAGAGCCTTTGCCATGCAGAGATAGGTTTATGGCAAGTAGGAAAAATGGCATTCCTATCAGGGCTGCAGCATGTGCTAGCTGATGTGTGGTTATAGTTACTAGGCTTGGAATTGTAGTTGTAGTAGCTATGAATGTTTTGTTCTTTTCTTTTCAGGATGTGTTGAGGTAACAATGAATGTTTTAATGTTGCAAATGGTTTGATTTTGAATGTTACTGTCATTTTTTGTATATGGTTTCATGATTATGCTAGTTGGCATATGTCACTGACTTTTTGTGTTTGCTAATGGTAACACAGGAGGCTATGAGGAAGATGATGGAATACGATGAGTATGGCAAATAGTATTTTGTTGGGTAAATCTAGTGTTGTAATTTTGAAGCCAGTCGTGGAATTGTGGTTTTGAAGTAGGCCTAGTTGGTACAGGCCTAGATGGGACATCTGAGAGTTTTCAGGAGTTTTGCTTTAGAGGTTTCTCAGATTGGTTGGTTCTCAGTTGTTGTTTTTGTCAGGCTATGTTGTTGATGAGGACTGTAGACATGCAATGAGGACATTGCATTTTAAAGCTTGGGGAGTGTGTTATAGTGTGCACTTTAGACACTATAACTAGACACTAGGTTAGACTACAACCCTCTCCTCCCCCCCCCCCCTCCTCCTTCCCCTTCTCTTCTAAGAGTGTTACAGGGGCTGGCATAGGTCTATATGTACCCGACTTTCTTTTCTTTGTTAGCGCGATGGGTAGGACTAGAGAGACAGAGTCGGCAGGCGAGCGTGGCTGCCACTTGAGACAAGCTGGCGACAATTAACAGGTCTGCCCTGCTAGTCTATTGCTCAACAAGCTCGTTGTTGTGGTCAACTTTTGCTGACTTGGTTTCTTTTAAATTTCCTCTTTGAAATCATTGGATCAGCTGGCACCCTCCTGGACATGATTGGTTTAGACTTTAGGGCAGAATAAGCTTGGCGTAAGTAAGGGAAGCGGTCAGTCACTCACTCTTTCCCTGCGACAGCCAGAGGACGGCAAGACGATTTGTGGGCCGTAGCGGCAACGATGTGACGACGCTAGTATACGGTAGTTGTTGTTCTTCGGGTTGAGCTGTGTGTGTTGTTTTGTGGTAAATGAAACAATAAAACGTGTTACCATAACACCCCTGCGTGGCCTCCATGTTTGAGATGTGGAGTGCCTGAGATTATCCTACCATCTTCCCCTCTCCCCCATTCACCCCTTATTGTGGAAAGGGACAACAACGAACCTGTCTGTCTACAATTGGCGCTGGGAGCAGGATGGCAGGTCAGTTTTATCTTACCGTAACACACACACACACAGCTCAACCGACTACCATGGTATACGAGGAGACGAGATGTTTGTCCCCACCTGAACTGCAGCATTTCTCCGGTGAGGTGACAGATTTGTCACTTGAGGACTTCTCAGTGGAAGTGGAGCGAGTCCTGGCAGCCTATCCTATGAGAGAGGAGATGGCTGCATACTACATCTATAGCCACCTGGAGGGAGTGGCTCGTAGAGAGATAATGCTGCACACGTTGGAGGAAACGAACACCCCAGAGAAAATGTTCAACATCCTCAGGGCCGTGTTTGGTGACAGGCGGCGGATCACCACTCTCCTGTCTGTTTTTTACAGTCGGGACCAGATGCCGGAAGAGTCGGTCCTGGACTACTCGCATGTGTTGAGGGACCTGGAAAGGACCATCCACATGAGGAAGGCAGACGCCCTTTCTGATTGTTTGTTGAGAGACAGATTTATTGATGGTCTTTCCAAGCTAGAGTTGAGAAGGGAATTGCGCCATTTGGTAGGGAGGAAGCCTCAAACCACCTTCTTCCAGATTAGGAATGAAGCGTTGAGATGGTTGAGTGAAGAAGAAGAAGAACAAGAAAATTCGACTAGGGAAAGCAAAAAGACTTTGACTCTTGAGCAGCAGCAAGTATCAGTGTTAGAGGATAAGATGAAATCACTGAAAGAGTCTGTGCAGTCAATGTTAGTTGCTGTTGCTGACAAGTTTCCATGTAGGAAAAGGAAACGGAGTAGGCGGAAAAGAAAGCGAAACAAAAAGAATAGCCAGCCTACCAAAGAAAACCCGGTTCAGAGGGATTCAAACCCCAAGAAAGATGTGAAGGGTTTTGAAGCGGTGACTGCTATGTCTTTGGATAAGACAGATATGGATCCTCTGCTAGCTTCTAGCATTGAGGATGAGTCGCAGGAGGGTGGATGGGTGCTGCTGCCCATTTCACCCAAACCAGTTGTTTCTGGTTGTTCTCCATCAGGGAGGAGTAGTGGACAAAGGGAAAAGGTGTCCACAGCTGTGACTAAGACAAGATCTGTAAGATCTTCGTGTGAATTGTCAAAAAGCAGTTCACAAGGTGGCATGTCTCATCTGAAAGAAGAAAGGCATGGATGTTTAGGGCTTGATGTGGGTTTGTCCCATAAGGTTCCTGACAGAGGAAAGTGGTTCAGGAAAGAGCCTTTGCCATGCAGAGATAGGTTTATGGCAAGTAGGAAAAATGGCATTCCTATCAGGGCTGCAGCATGTGCTAGCTGATGTGTGGTTATAGTTACTAGGCTTGGAATTGTAGTTGTAGTAGCTATGAATGTTTTGTTCTTTTCTTTTCAGGATGTGTTGAGGTAACAATGAATGTTTTAATGTTGCAAATGGTTTGATTTTGAATGTTACTGTCATTTTTTGTATATGGTTTCATGATTATGCTAGTTGGCATATGTCACTGACTTTTTGTGTTTGCTAATGGTAACACAGGAGGCTATGAGGAAGATGATGGAATACGATGAGTATGGCAAATAGTATTTTGTTGGGTAAATCTAGTGTTGTAATTTTGAAGCCAGTCGTGGAATTGTGGTTTTGAAGTAGGCCTAGTTGGTACAGGCCTAGATGGGACATCTGAGAGTTTTCAGGAGTTTTGCTTTAGAGGTTTCTCAGATTGGTTGGTTCTCAGTTGTTGTTTTTGTCAGGCTATGTTGTTGATGAGGACTGTAGACATGCAATGAGGACATTGCATTTTAAAGCTTGGGGAGTGTGTTATAGTGTGCACTTTAGACACTATAACTAGACACTAGGTTAGACTACAACCCTCTCCTCCCCCCCCCCCCCTCCTCCTTCCCCTTCTCTTCTAAGAGTGTTACAGGGGCTGGCATAGGTCTATATGTACCCGACTTTCTTTTCTTTGTTAGCGCGATGGGTAGGACTAGAGAGACAGAGTCGGCAGGCGAGCGTGGCTGCCACTTGAGACAAGCTGGCGACAATTAACAGGTCTGCCCTGCTAGTCTATTGCTCAACAAGCTCGTTGTTGTGGTCAACTTTTGCTGACTTGGTTTCTTTTAAATTTCCTCTTTGAAATCATTGGATCAGCTGGCACCCTCCTGGACATGATTGGTTTAGACTTTAGGGCAGAATAAGCTTGGCGTAAGTAAGGGAAGCGGTCAGTCACTCACTCTTTCCCTGCGACAGCCAGAGGACGGCAAGACGATTTGTGGGCCGTAGCGGCAACGATGTGACGACGCTAGTATACGGTAGTTGTTGTTCTTCGG
>JASPKP010000370.1:37500-50289 GCA_030674155.1 Stramonita haemastoma
TATGTCAGACCTGAAGTTTTCAGAATGGGGATAGTCTTGCTATCCCGAAGGTTTTTCGTATGGGGATATTCTGCTATCCCCCATGTATTTAGAATGGGGATATTCTGCTATCCCATAAATGTTCAGAATGGGGATATTCTGCTATTCCCAGAGGTCTTCGAATGGGGATATTCTGCTATCCCCAAAGTTTTCAGAATGGGGATATTCTGCTATTCGCAGAGATCTCAGACTGGGGATATTCTGCTATTCCCGAAGTTCTAAGTGTTTTATTGTTCACGAGTCCCGACCATGCAGATGTTGGCAGTGAAGTTCTTTGTCAGACGATTTTTCTGCCATTGAACTGAACTGTCATTTGCCTTTGAACGATCACTGGGCACCACATTTCTGATTGCATCTCTGATCCCTTGCTAAAAAAAAAAGTAGAATTAAATAGAACAGAATAGGACAGACTAAAATAAATTAAATAAAATGTTAAAACCTTTCCGCCCAAAAAATGATAAAATAGGAAATAAAACCAAAATAGCATAGCATTAGAAAATAAACTAGTTTTAAGGGGGAAAAACAAATAAAACCTAGCATCAAAAAGAGTAGAATTAGATTTCAAACTAGGGACAAAACAGCCAAGAGATGGAAGGAGAGCAGTCTGGGTGACAGTGATGTCTTGGTGTTGAAACAATGACGCCACCTACAAAGGCTTTTGAGATGGTGGTGATGAAGGTTGCCTCATCTTTGGGACAGTGGCTCTGAGGGAGTGTGACTTTTTCTTTGGAACAGTGGTTATGAGGGAGAGCTATTCTCTCACCTACTGGCGTCTTTGAGACAGTGGTTCTGAGGGAGTGTGACTTCATCTTTGGCACAGTGGTTCTAAGGGAGTGTGACTCTGCCGTCCCCTCACATTTTGCAAGCATTTCCTTCAGTTTCTTCCTTCCCACCCTTTATTGGACACGGGTCCTGACCTGGTTAGTCATCATGTGGATTACATAGGAGTCATCGCTATAGCAACGAGCTGTGTCATGTGGATCACATAGGAGTCACCGCTATAGCAACGAGCTGTGTCATGTGGATCACATAGGAGTTATCGCTCTAGCAACAGAGCTGTGTCATATGGATCACATAGGAGTCATCACTATAGCAACAGGGCTGTGTCATGTGGATCACCTGGGAATTCTCTTCAGACGTTGGGCTGTCATCTGGGGAACTCTGCCCCATCACCACCTTGCACTGTAAGTAATGATGACAATAATGATAATGATGTATAAAAATTTCATTCAAACAGATTAAAACTACAACTTACAGAGTTGTCGGAGCAGCTGTTAATGATGACACAATATGATAGGAGACATCCCCTTGGAAGAATAGGGGGAAAAAATCACTTGCCTTGAGAGACACTCTACACAAGTTTATCTGGACTTTATAACATCACTTGCACGTTAAGTTTGTTTGCTATTAGCATTCTACTTCTCTTTTCTATTTTTTCCCCTTAGTTTTTATTTAGTATTCTGACTTTTCTTTATTCATTTTTAAAATTTTTTTTATTTATTTATTTATTTATTATATATATATATATTTTTTTACATTCATTTTATATGTCTGTGTGCGGGATTCAAATGTTTATCTATCAATGTCCTTACTCTATTTTGAATAATATAATTATTATTGTTCCTTTTCTTTTTTGATTGATATTGATATAATTTTTGCAAGATAATAATTATGTTCTGTTGTACTTTGGTTATCCAATAATATTCTACATATTATTTCATGTACCATGTTATTTTATTTCTTTAATATAAAACATGCAAAACTGAATAAAAATGTTTAAAAAAAAAAAAAAAAAGACAGAATGACAGGAGTGGATTTCCATGAAATCAGTCAAGTGTTTAACGTTTCTGTATACATTTTTTCAAGGAGTGGTATGGAATAGAAAAAAAAAAAATAATAATAATAATAATAATAATGATAATGATGATGATGATGATGATGATGATGATGATGATGATGATGATGATAACATTAAAAAAATATGATCTAGAACTTCTATAGTGCTATATCTTGTAAAACAAATTAGAGCGCTGCTTTAAGGCTATTATAATACATGCAACTGATCACAGCTCTGACAAAAAGAAAAACTCTCTCTCTCACTCGCTCTTTCTATCTCTCTCCCTCTCTCACTTGTGCTCTCTCTCTCTCTCTCTCTCTCTCTCTCTCTCTCTCTCTCTCTCTCTCTCTCTCTCTCTCTCTCTCTCTCTCTCTCTCTTTCTCTCTCTCTATCTCTTTCTCTCTCTCTCTCTCTCTCTCTCTCTCTCTCTCCTCTCTCTCTCTCTCTCTCTCTCTCTCTCTCTCTCTCTCTTCTCTCTCTCTCTCTCTCTCAAAAAAAAAAAAAAAAGATAAAAATGAGACTGAGGAGTTGTCAGTGTTGGGTCAGCTGCTTATTCAAATGCTCCCTAATGCATCTCTAAAGTGTTGACTGCTTCACTTCACTGTGGGGTCCGAGTGTATATTTATATCTATCTATCTATCTATCTATCTATCTATCTATCTATCATCTATCTATCTATCTATCTATCTATCTATCTATCTCTATATGTATATATATATATATATATATATATATATATATATATATATATATATATATATATATATATATATCGTTTAGTTCAAATTTTACTGATATCGTTTTTTTCTTTTCTATAGTCTGGGACTTGTGTCTGACCAGGGACAACAAGAGCCAGAATAGTTCAAGTCTGGCGACATCAGGCATAGAATGAGGGGAAGCATCACCTGTGCCAGCCTCCACACACCAGAACAGCTTCAGTCAGGTCCAGCGCTATCCATCAGTCCCAGAATGAGGGGAAGCATCACCTGTTCCAGCCTCCACACACCAGAACAGCTTCAGTCAGGTCCAGCGCTATCCATCAGTCACAGAAGGAGGGGAAGCATCACCTGTGCCAGCCTCCACACACCAGAACAGCTTCAGTCAGGTCCAGCGCTATCCATCAGTCACAGAATGAGGGGAAGCATCACAGCTGTAAGTTCTATGCACCTGCCTACATGAAGCAGAAACGAGGCCCAGGTTAGAAAATGTCACTTTAAATTTCATTGGTGGCCAACCATTTTATTTTTTACTAAATGGCCTCGTATCTCTCATTGTTGATGGAAGAGAGAAACATGTAAATCAAGGTCATTTAACTTTTTTTCTGTGTTTGTGAACATTTTTGCTATTTATTCATCAACTTAAAAAAGACTGCTTTTAAATAATCTTGAAAATGAAATGTAAAATTTTGTACTGGTTTCGAGTGTGTTTTGAAATATTGAAACAAATAAATTTAGACTTGTGATGTAATTATGAGCTATCCTCAATATAAAAGAATAAATAAATAAATACATAACTGGGCATTATGGTACACATTGTAAATAATAATCTTTAATTCCGTCTCTCTTTAATTAACGTAGTCAGGAGTATGTCATGTTTGTCGAAGAAAACCAGCAGAATTTTCAGTGGTACTGATTGGGACTGCCTTGCTTTCAGGGGCTGTGGGACTGGAACCAAGGACCCCGTGTGCAGTGGCCACCATCATGAAGTTGGGTCCTTTGTGGAAGAGTGGTAATGCTGTGGTTTAAAGACAGGTATAATAACTCTTTGTTGTCATTGGCCTGTAAAAGCCAAAGGCCTTTTTTTTTAAAGTGATTAATTGCCTCGTATCCCTCATTGATGATAAAAAAAGATAAACATGATTATGTAAATCGAGGTCATTTAATTTTTTTCTGTTTATGAACATTTTTCCAAATTGATTCATCAACTTAAAGAGTCTGCTTTTAAATAATTTTGAAAGTTAAATGTAACATCATGTGCTAGTTTCCAGTTTGTTTTGAAATATTGAAACAATGAAATTTGCACTCAAAACGTAACTGGGCAGTACAGTACTGTTTGTAAATAATTTATTCCTTAATTCAGTCTCTTTTTAAGTAACGTGGTCAGGAGTCTGTCATGTTTGTCCAAGAAAACCAGCAGAATTTTCAGTGGTACTGATTGGGACTGCCTTGCTTTCAGGGGTTGTGGGACTGGAACCAAAGACCCCATGTGCAGTGGCCGCCATCATGAACTGGGGTCCTTTGCGGAAAAGTGGTAATGCTGTGGTTTAAAGACAGGTATGAAAAACTCTTTGTTGTCATTGGGCTCTGAAAGCCAAATATAGAATGTATCTTTGGTGAATATGATTTTGTTTTTCAAAGTGTTATTTCCAGTTTAAGCAAATGATGTGAATGGGAAATATGATAGTCTTTAAAAAGTACCTATGAAGGTTTATCTTCCCCCAAATTGACGAGATTAAATCCTTTTAGATTTGAGCGAGTAAAGCAGAACAGGAAATGAGACAAGTTTTTTCAGCTGATAAAATAACATTGAAGTCTTATGAATCTATTGTTTAAGGGATAACATGAAATCAGGTTTACGCTAGTAGATCTGTGAACATTTCCCTGTCACTGACATTTCTTCACTGCTTTCAGGAGCTTCAGGACTGGAATCAAGTGCCAAAGAACAGACACGCCACCGACACAGCATGTCAGTTACCAGGACGTGAGGAGGTAACATCAAATTTCATCGATTCCTTTTTCTGACCCAGGCCAAAGCTTTGTCAGTTAGTGTTGTGAGCTAAGGGCCAAGGTCTCGACTGACATGGTGTTAGATTTTAAATGGTGTCGAAGTTGTCTTCAGCCAGGACAGTTTCGTAGCGAAGAATCCTGCACTCTAAAGGAGAAAAATCCTCTGAAATTGGAGTATGGCTGCCTTTATGGGGAAGTACTCGAAAAGTCATACATGAAAACTCCTCATCCAGAGTGTAGTTAACAATCTGACAGTGACATGTGGTATTGTCTACTCTCCAGCTGGTAATATAATGTAACAATCTGCAGTGACATATGGTATTGTAACTCCTTTTCAACTGGTAATATCATACAATATAAGAAATAGTAATAAATAAATGAATGACTAAACAAACACGACATAAGTGTGCTTTGAGAAATAAACCAGCAGCATAATCCTGAAAACTGATTTTTGTTCTTTCTTTTTTTTTTACATTAGCAAAGGAGAGACTTTGGCTTGACCTTTAACACTGTCAGTCAACAAGCGCCATCAGTGTGTGATGTAAGAAAAAAACCACAGGACGTCAGGTTTGTGAGTGCAGTGCAATGCAGTCATGATTTGGTTTATGATACCACTTTCAGCAGTGCCTAGGCTGCAGCATAGGTGAGCTGCAAGAAGTCAGTTTCTGGAAGAACAAACAAAGTTTGAAGCTTATGGTTAAGGGGTTAGTGTAGCTGACAACAGCCAACAAGGGAACATACATAGCGAAATCAGCATTTTTGATCTGTTTATTCTTTTATATCAAGGATAATGGAATAACCACTCATGTGCTTTTTTACATCCAGTCCCCGTGTGTATGCAGTTTTGTAAATCTTGTCATCTGTTCCCACCAGCACACGATGGCCTAATATCACGGGCCTAGACAACCATTTCCAAACTTTAATTTTTTTAACATTTCCATGGGCATAAAGACATGTAAAACGGTCGCTTACGCAAAATGTCGATCTCTGATAAACCTCGGAGCTCTAGCGGAGGAATAACAAAAATAAAAAATAGATATAGTGAATGACGATACTGACGATTGTGACGTGTGTTCTGGCAGGAAGGTGAGAACACCATCCATCCAGGACTTCGCCGTCGCCGCAGAAGACTTCGCCGTCGCCGCACATGACTTCGCCGTCGCCGCACATGCCGTCACCGCACAAGACTTCGCCGTCTCCGCAGAAGACATTGCTGCAGAAGATATCACCGCCGTTGCAGAAGACTTCGCCGTTGCCGCAGAGGACCTCCCCTGATCTGATTAATGATGGTCGTGATTTGAAGTTTTGTTTCCTGATTTGTATTTTAAATGACAAGTGTTTGAGAGAGGAGAATTATTTTGTAGTACATGGCTTAAAATGGTGGTAGTGTTTTTTGTTTTTTTTATCAGTATACTGGTTTTCCTCCCTTTATTTTTTTTGTAACTTGAATCAGATCATTTAGAAAATACTATCATCCTAGTATCTAGGAAATACTTTGTGACGAATTTTCAACCAAGTTTTTAGATTAAAAAAAATAGATCAGGGGGATTTAAGAATCAGCTAAGACAATAATTATGGTTGAAATAAGCCCTGTAGGTCTGACAATTATTTTAATGCTTCCTCTCCCATTTAAAAGCATTGAAGAAAATATTTGGTACCAGCAGGATATCCGTCTGTTTGATGATAGTAGGATTTATGATGCTTTTTTAAAATTTTATTTTTTACAGTATTGTAAAGCATTTTATGTGGTGATCTACCTCTAGTTATCTTTCTATGATTTTACTGCAGTGTAAAGTTTTACAGTTTCCGGTTAGAAAGTGTGTTGTGTGTGTGTGTGTGTGTGTGTGTGTGTGTGTGTGTGTGTGTGTGTGTGTGTGTGTGTGTGTGTGTGTGTGGTGCGTGCGTGCGTGCGTGCGTGCTGTGTGGTGTGGTGCGTGCGTGCGTGGTTGTGTGTGTGGTATGTGTAGGTATGTGTGTGTGCGACGCGTGTGTGTGTGTGTTGTGTGTGTGTGTGTGTGTGTGTGTGTGTGTGTGTGTGTGTGTGTGTGTGTGTGTGCGTGTTAATCAAAGAGGGGGTATGGGCGTTACTCTGGGGAAAATGTGTTAGGAGGAGGGTTAGGACACAAGTCGGGATCAATGGGGATAGAAAAGAGGGCGATTGATGATGATAGATTTTGTGCAAGCCTACATTTTTTTTTTTGGGGGGCCTTTATTTTTATTTTACTTCAGTGGGTTTTGGGCGGTTAAAGCCTTTTTTTACATGGATATAACGCCGTGAGGTTGTGGGTTCGACTCTCAGTCCTACACTTTCTTTGCAGTTTGACGTGGAAATCAAATTATATATTTCTTTTTAAAAAGCAAAACTCAGGATAGTTGAAAATCGAAAAGAGCAGGGGGTACCTCCTGACTGTCCTAGCAAAACTGATAGGTTTGAATTCTCAGCTGGATCCCTAAAGTTCAAATGCAGCTACCTAAATGGTGGGGCTGCATATGCAAAAAAAAAAATGTCGCCCTGAGTAAAAGTTCGGAGCTCTAGCAGGAGAAAGAAAAACAAAACTTGTATTCCCAAGTCTTTGGCCTGAGGCAGCTTTGATGGCAGCAGAGCTGGAAATTGGGGATTAGAAATCCAAACAAAATCAAGTACAACAGAGCCTTAGCTGTTGATAGGACCAGTAATTTTTAATAGAAAATTTGAATAGAGCTCCACATTATTGTGTCTACAGCTAAGTACCGTCAGTTCTATCTGCTGCTGTGTCCACATGCTTTCCCACACAGACCAGCCAACAGACTGGCAACCCTCCCCCTTTTTGCATGCTTCTTTCCCGTTTTCCATGTGTCCCCCTTTATGCATATGTCCCCTTTTTGCATGTGTCCCCTTTATGCATGTGTCCCCTTTTTGCATGTGTCCCCTTTATGCATATGTCGCCCTTTTTGCATGTGTCCCCTTTATGCATATGTCCCCTTTTTGCATGTGTCCCCTTTATGCATATGTCGCCCTTTTTGCATGTGTCCCCTTTATGCATATGTCGCCCTTTTTGCATGTGTCCCCTTTATGCATACGTTGCCCTTTTTGCATGTGTCCCCTTTTTGCACGTTTGCCCTTTTTGCATGCTTCCTTCCCTGTTGGCATGCTAACTATTCTTACTTATCCTAACCTGTACACTAACCCTGGCCCCTCATGTGGACACACAGGCAGGTAGATGAGATGTTACTAGCTGACACAATGGCAACATTTGAGTTTTGAGGGTTGGGAGGATTGGTAGAATTTTAGGGAAAAGGGTGCTAGGATGGGGGGGGGGGGGGAGGGGGGGGTGAAGTAGGCAGTTAGGACTGTGAGAGTGGGGAGAGAGGTATGACTCTGTGTGTGTTTCTGTGTCTGTCTCTGTGTCTGTCTCCATGGGTGTGGGTGTGACTCTGTGTGTATGTGTGTGACTCTGTGTGTGTGTGACTGTGTGTGTGTGTGACTCTGTGTGTGTGTGTGTGTGTGACTGTGTTGTGTGTGTGTGTGTGTGTGTGTGTGTGTGACTGTGTGTGTGTTGTGACTGTGTGTGTGTGTGTGTGTGTGTGTGTGTGTGTGTGTGTGTGTGTGTGTGTGTGTGTGTGTGTGTGACTCTGTGTGTTTGTGACTGTGTGTGTGTGTGACTCTGTGTGTGTGTGTGTGTGTGTGTGTGTGTGTGTGTGTGTGTGTGTGTGTGTGTGTGTGTGTGACTCTGTGTGTGTGACTCTGTGTGCGTGACTCGTGTTTATATGTGACTCTGTGTGTGTGTGACTCGCGCGTGCGCGCGCGCGTTGTTCTTCAGTTTAATGTCTGTTCACATAAGTGATATTAGACACAAAAAAAAAAAAGCAAACGAATAATGTTACTTGTAGAACTTACAACCAATGGTAGAAACAAATTTTAACAAAAAGTAAATAAAAACACCAAAAGTGAACATTAAAACCCTAAACAATCAATCAGAACTTTTTTAGAAAATTAACAAAAGAGCACGAGATCAATGTCTCTGTCTCGTAAACAAGCTACAGATATGTTCATAAACATTATAGTAAACTGTCAATAGGACTCTTCTTCAGCGATAAGGCGAGTTCACACAGCAACCCACAGTTGCTTAATATGTTGTCCAGAGAGTTCTCATGAGTGATGGGAAGACACTGTTTTAAAACGGGACAGTCAAAAAGAATATGACTAACTGAAATCGTCCCATCACATATGCAACGCACATTTTTAGCATACTTCGTTTGGAAGGCATTTAATTTAAGTCTATTTATGAGACAAATGACCGATCTAAGACGCAATTTATCCAGCCCAAAACGTACACAAAGAATATGATTAAGGTCAGAAAAGGAAACATGATGATGAGAAAATCCAGCGTCTTCTTGTTTTTTTTCTAACATGTTTCCAGCATGCCTGTTCGATCAAAGTATAATTCTCATCGACAGACATTGGTATGTTCAAAGTATCAGCACAAGCAAAACGCATTGCCGCATTTTTAGCAGCTCTATCAACCTTTTCATTGAATACTATATTGCAATGAGAAGGTACCCAGCAAAAGGTGACATCAGTGCCTCTTAGGATTAGAAAATGTATAAGATGTAATATTTCAGTGATAAGTTCTTGTCTTACTTTTGACCCGGAATTTTTAAGGGATTGGAGCACTGATTTTGAATCAACACATAACACCACCTTCACAATGGTCCTAGGAAAATCAAGTAAATAATTTAAAGCCATCAGAATGGCTGTCAGCTCTGCTGTGAAAATTGAGTGGTTTTTCCCAATGTAGTACAGTTTTTCAACCTGTAATGAAGAAATGACGAAAGCTGCACCTCCTTCAGTACCATTGAGCAGAGACCCATCCGAGTACTTGTTTATAATATGTTCTTTCACATACGCGCTAAGAATATTACTTCCATTATCTTTTTTATAGATGGAGCATTTCAAATCAAATTGAGCCCTTTGAAGCTCCCATGATGGACAAGGAGATAATAGAGGTATAAGCTGTTGCACTTCTCTGGGATTAACTCCTGACTTTTCAAAAAGACCATTTGTGAAGGTGCTGATTGTGGTGAGTGAGCGGATATTTTTAGCTCTATTAGGAAATTGCTTGTCAGATCTTAGACTGAGTTCATCTTCTATATTATTTACAGTTGCTGAGCTTCTAAGAACGTATTTTGCTACTGCTACCTCTCGATAGTCATCCAAAGGCAAAACTCCCATTTCCTTGTATGTTCCCAAGGATGATGCGTGGAAGGGTACTCCCAAGGCAATGCGAAAAGCTTTACAGTCTATGCTTCTGAGTCTATCTAATAAATACTTTGGGGCATTAAAGAAGACTTCATGGCCGTATGTCAGACTAGAACGAACTAATGCCAATGACAGATGTTTTAAGACTGATACATCTTGAGCCCAGAGCTGTTTGCTTACTACTTTTATAAAATTTAAGGTTTTTCTGGCTTTAGTTAGTAAATATTCAATATGGTAATTCCATGTCAGTTTTGAAGTAATATAAATACCCAGAAACTTTACCATTGGTTTGTATTCAAGGTGCCTATCCTGCATTTTGAAAGTAGGCAAACCCTCAGGGTCAGCCCCATTATTGAAGAGAACAATGTTGGTCTTCTCTGGAGATAACAGTAATCCATTTTCTGTCATATAAATACTAAGCTTAACAAGTTCAAGCTGGTAAGTTTTTCTAATGTAGCTTAACTGTCTCTTTGGGGTTACCTTTTTCATTGTTGTCTTCATCCACATGCACAGATCATCTGCATACTGAACGAGGACAACGTTATTTGACAGGGATCTCGGAAGGTCATAAAGTAGAAGGTTAAAAAGATAAGGGGCGATAACAGATCCTTGTGGTATTCCCATTGTTGGAAATCTCGGGGTAGAATAGGTGTTTCCAATTTTAGCTTGAATGCTTCTGCCCCATAGAAAATTTTTGACATAGAAGTACATGTTGCCGGACAAACCAATAGATTTAAGTTTAAAAAGTAATCTAGCATGCCAGACTTGATCATACGCTTTACATACATCGAAAAAAGTAGCAAGAACGTTTTTTCTGCGGGCAAATTGGTGCTTGATATGTGTGGTTAGTTTTACCAGGTGATCTATACTGGATCTGCCTTTTCGAAAGCCTGCCTGCTCAACAGGAAGTATTTTGTTTTTGTCACAGTAATGCACTAATCTGTTTAATATAATCCTTTCCATAAGTTTTCCTACGTGTGAAGTGAGTGCAATGGGCCTGTAACTATTTTTGTCTTCTTTGGGTTTTCCCTGTTTTAAAATTGGAACTATGATAGATTGTTTCCACACGATGGGGAGCAAACCCTTAGCCCAGCGTGCGCGCGTGTGTGTGTGTGTGTGTGTGTGTGTGTGTGTGTGTGTGTGTGTGTGTGTGTGTGTGTGTGTGTGTGTGTGTGTGCGTGCGACTGTGTGTGTGACTCTGCGTGTGTGCAAGACTCTGTGTGTGTGTGTGCGTGTGTGTTTGTGTGTGTGCGTGTGTGTGTGTGGGTGTGGGTGTGTGTGGGTGTGAGTGTGTAGGTGTGTGTGTGTGTGTTTGTGTGTGTGTGTGTGTGTGTGTGTGTGTGTGTGTGTGTGAGACAAAGACAGAGACAGAGAGAGACAGAGAGAGACAGAGAGAGAGTGACAGAGAGAGACAGACAGAGAGAGACAGAGAGAGAGAGAGACAGAGAGAGAGTGTGAGTCTGTGTGTGTGTGAGACTGTGCGTGTTTAAGGTTTTCATATATATATATATATATATATATATATATATATATATATATATATATATATATATATATATATATATATATATATATATATATATACATATATATATGATAATGGATAATGGGATAAACACTCTTGTGCTTTTTTACATCCAGTCCCCGTGTGTATGCAGTTTTGTTAATGTCATCTGTTCCCACCGGCACACGATGGTCTACTCTACGAAAAGTGTGTGTGTGTGGGGGGGGGGGTGTGAGAGAGAGAGAGAGAGAGTGAGAGAGAGAGAGAGAGAGAGAGAGAGAGAGAGAGAGAGAGAGAGGAGAGAGAGAGAGAGAGAGAGAGAGAGAGAGAACACTGAACACTGAACACTGAACACTGAACACTGAAAGGTTTTATTGTACATCGGCCTTAGGCCACTATACAAAACATGATTAAGGCAGGGGGAAGATAAACATCACAGCGGAAAACATTTCCATCCATTTTACATTTCCAATTTTGCAAGTGCATAAAGTCACACTCAATGCCTTCTAGTTATCATCAATCAACCCCGTCATTATTTTTATCATTTACATAATCGCTGCCATCAGCATCTTCATTATCTATATCTGCAGCTGCAGCAAGTATATCACCATCACCATCATTACTTTCATCCTCTACGTCATCATCATCAAGCTCATTCTCTCCATCATCTGCACTATCATCCTCCTCTTCAGCCTATATAGTTATCATCATCACGATCATCATCTTCAGTGCCTCTAAACAATAATCACAATCACAATCCTCGTCTTCATCACTGTTTCCATCGTCATCTTTAACTTCTTCTTCATAGTCACCTTTACCACTACCACTTTCAACACCTACACCATCGTTACCATCGTCACCATTATAAAAAACATCATCATACCATCATCATCATCTTTTAAATTCAATCATCCCAACCAGCACCCCATTTTTCATCATCCTCCATGACATCACCCTTTAAACTTTTTCATCTTTATCACCCATGTAAAATTTGCATTTAAAGGCAGGGCATTAAATCTAAAACCCGAGGGGAATGGCTACCGGAACAATAAAATATCAACAAAAAACCCTGTTTTGGGAAATTTTTTGCTTTCAAAAATCATTTTAAAGGACTATAACTTGCATATCTATCCCGATCTCAAAAATAAGAGAGAGAGAAGAGAGAGAGAGGAGAGAGGGGAGAGAGAGAGAGAAGAGGAAAAAAAGGAGGGGGAGGAAAAGGGGAGGGGAGAGAGAGAGATGGTAAATATGCCTGTATTATTTTTTCCCCTTTGGGGCCTTTTTTTTTTTAAAAATTTACCAGATGATGTTGGGTCAGATCTGTGGGAAAAGATCTTTTCCCCGCAAAATTGATTTGGGAATTTCACACCAACACAAAACCTTCTTTTTTTTAATATAAAGTATTTTGGTGTGTAAAAAAACCCTAAACCTGTGATTTTTTTTT
>JASPKP010003695.1:5000-7500 GCA_030674155.1 Stramonita haemastoma
ATCATCTGGACCGACTTCTGCAGAGAATCATCAGTGCTGGCTTGAAGCTGAAGGTGGAGAAGTGCCAGTTCCTGCGGCGCCAAGTGACCTACCTGGGGCACACCATCTCGGCGGAAGGTGTGAGCTGTGAGGATGGCAAAGTCGAAGCAGTCAGAGATGCTGGCCAGGTAGCGTACCTCGGGACGCGGTACAGATTTTGTAATCCTTTTTTTGGTGGCATGTAATGGCATACTCTTCTGAAAGGCAGAATGGGTTTTATTAACATGTGCTTAACCTCTTTACTGTACTGATCATCTTATGACGAACTGTGTTCATCATAGAAACCGTTGCCAGCAATGCTCAGTTGACGATCGCTGTTCATCTTGATTCATTGCTCTCTCTGTTCCGTCCAGCATGTTCCTGAGCAAAATAAGATAGCAGCGAAAGGGTTGAGATGTTCTGCATACATTTGTACACAGGACCTGGGTTTACTGTCTCATCTGAAGGACTTTGAGGGGAGTGGAGTCTGTACTGATGTTAACTCCTGAGGACAAAAAAATTCTTTGATCTGGTGTCTCAGTAGTGGCTTATACGCACACTGTTGGATCACAAGCCTAAACGCTCTGACCACTAGGCTATCCTGGCTTCCATTTTTTAAAATATTCAAACTGTGGCCATATGAAGGGAAACTACTCGGGCTGTTAGATCAGCCATGTCACTTGACAGAGTTCTTTACCCTTTAACTGTTTACTGATTAAACACAAATTTCTGAATAATTGTCATAAAGTAAACTTGTCAGTGATTTTTTTCCCCAATAAAGACGTTTGCATAAAAGTTCTTTTATTTTTTTACTAAAAAGGACAAATTTTTAGCTGTAACACTTATTTGGAGAGTTGAGGAAATTGAGTGTGTGGGAAATTAATCATCATTAAATCTTTTTCGTTGATTAGTAAGTGGGTACTAAAGACTTGCACTTTGTCAAGGCAAGCGTTCAAATGTGTTCAAAGTTGGTTTTTTTCTCTTTTTATAATTTTTTTTAACATGTTCAAAGTGTGTGTGTGTGTGTATGTGTGTGTGTTTGTATGCGACCGTTTTTACCCACCAAATTAAGCTTTTCTTTATGGGTAACTCGTTATTGGGTAACCAACCAGCTATTAACCCTTCCCTGTGTATCACCCACTACTGGGTTAGAGAAGCATACAAATGTGCAGTGCACATGTACTGGGAAAGAGGGGTTCTCTCCCTTAATGTTGGGATAGTGTTAAGGTAGCTGCATTCCATCTATGGGGATTTAAAATATATATACCGTAAAATCCCTAGCATAAGCCCACCATCTAGCAAACGCCCACCCCGCACTTTGGGCCAAAAGTTGTGCACAGGGGTAACTACCTAGCAAACGCCCACCCTGCTTTTTTCAAAGAGACTATGCTCACTTTCACTAGGATTTGTGCAGACTGTTCTGAAAGTCCTTTGACGACGGTTCCTGATGGCCCGAAGATGGTTCTTGAATCTCCCTGTGCCATTTTTGCAAAATGCCGAAGCGACAGACTTACACTGTATAGTGTATCTTTCAAATTGGAAACCCTCCAGTATCTGGATAACGAAGCAGGTGGGAATGTTTCGGAGTGTGCCCGTGAATTTTCTGTGGATAGGAAGAGGATCAGGGAATGGAGTGAAAACAGAGATAGACTTGAACAGCAGTACGGAAAAGACAAACAAAAACGGAAACTGTCAAAAGGACCAGCAGTTAGATCTGAACATGTCGACCAAGGTGTGCTGCATTATCTGGAAGATGAAAGATCTGAAGGCAGGGTATTGCGAAACAAGGACCTACAACGGAAAGCGATGGAACTCGTCCTTCTTTGCCTCAAAATCCCTTTTTTTCTATTTTCCTTCACTTATACTCACACAACCTAACTTACATGCTTTCGGGGTTTGTATTCACTCAATTACATGGTTGAGCACAAAAATTATTTTGTGCAAAGGGGTCTATACCTTGCAAACGCCCACCCCCCAATTTTGCCCTAAATCAGTGCACAGGGGGGGGTGGGCGTATGCTAGGGATTTTACGGTGTGTATATATTATATATATATATATTATATATATTATATATATATATATATATATATATATATATATATATATATACACATACATACATACATACACAGTATGGATAAAGCTTACCTCATCCTTTTAACTCCTCTGGCATCTTTGTTGTTGTTGTAGTTTTCTGAGACAACATTTGTGTATTTAACTTAAGTCCTTTGTAACTTTTTCCCCTGTTTTTTTTTGGTTTTTTTTTGGTTTATAAATTATATATATATATATATATATATATATATATATATATATATATATATATATATATATAATATATATATATATATACATACATACATACACACACAGTATGGAGAAAGCTTACCTCATCCTTTTAACTCCTCTGGCATCTTTGTTGTTGTTGTAGTTTTCTGAGACAACATTTGTGTATTTAACTTAAGTCCTTTGTAACTTTTT
>JASPKP010003695.1:12500-19237 GCA_030674155.1 Stramonita haemastoma
ATGTATATAATCTGTTGTTTGACAATTTCAGGATGAGAGGAGACGTATTGAGGAGCTGGGAGGGTTTTTTGACCAACGTCTTTGGGGTTTGGCGCATCAATGGCAGCGTGGCTGTGTCTTGAGCAATAGGTCAGTTAGTGTCCTTGGATTTCTTCCCCCCCCCCCCCCCTTTTTTTCTTTCCCCCAGTTTTATGGGAAGGTTTTCCCCCATAATAACCATTTTCCCAAATTCCCCATAAAAGCCATTTTCCCCAATTTCCCCATAATAACCATTTTCCCAATTTCCCCATAAAACCATTTTCCCAAAATAGCCATTTTCCCATAATAGCCATTTTCCCAATTTCTCCATAAAAGCCATTTTCCCAATTTCCCCCATAATAGCCATTTCCCCATAATAACCATTTTCCCAATTTAACCCATAATAACCATTTCCCCAATTTCCCGATAATAACCATTTCCCCAATTTCCCCAATAAAAGCCATTTTCCCAATTCCCCCAATAAAAGCCATTTTCCCAATTTCCTCATAAAAGCCATTTTCCCAATTTTCCCTAATAGCCATTTTCCCAATTCCCCCCCATAATAGCCATTTTCCCAATTTCCTTATAAAAGCCATTTTCCCAATTTCCCCATAATAGCATTTTCCAAATTTCCCCCATAATAACCATTTTCCAAATTTCCCCATAATAACCAATTTCCCTATTTCCCCATAAAAGCCATTTTCCCAATTTCCCCCATTATAACCACTTTCCCAATTTCCCCATAATAGCCACTTTCCCAATTTCCCCATAAAAGCCATTTTCCCAATTTCCCCCATAATAACCACTTTCCCAATTTCCCCATGATAGCCACTTTCCCAATTTCCCCATAATGGCCAATTCCCCATAATAGCCATTTTCCCATAATAGCAATTTCCCCATAACAGCCATTTTCCCAATTTCCCCATAATAGCCATTTTCCCAATTTCCACCATAATAACCATTTTCCCAATTTCCCCATAAAAGCCATTCTCCAGATTTCCCCATAAAAGCCATTTTCCCAATTTCCCCATAATAACCATTTTCCCAATTTCCCCATAAAAGCCAGATTCCCAATTTCCCCCATAATAACCATTTTCCCAATTTCCCCATAATAGCCACTTTCCCAATTTCTCCCATAATAGCCATCTCCCCATTAATAACCAATTTCCCAATTTCCCCCCTAATACCCATTTCCCCAATTTCCCAATACAGCCTTTTACCCAATGTCTCCTTAAAAGCCATTTTCAAAATTTCCCCAATTAATAGCCATTTCCCGATAATAACCATTTCCCCATTTCCCGATAAAAACCCCTTTCCCAATTTCCCCAAAAAAGCCATTTTCCAAAATTCCCCACAAAAGCCATTTTCCCAATTTCCCCGTAAAAACCATTTCCCCAATTTCCTCTTTAAAACCATTTTCCCAATTTCCCTTTAAAAACCATTTTCCCAATTTCCCCTTTCAACCCATTTTCCCATAAAACCCATTTTCCCATAAAAACCATTTTCCATAATACCCATTTTCCCATAAAAACCATTTCTCCATAATACCCTTTTTCCCATAAAAACCATTTTCCCAATTTCCCCTTAAAAACCATTTTCCCAATTTCCCCTTTTAAAACCATTTCCCCAATTTCCCCTTAAAAAAACATTTTCCCAATTTCCCCTTTTAAAACCTTTTCCCCAATTTCGCCTTAAAAACCATTTTCCCATGATACCCATTTTCCCTTAAAAAACCATTGTCCCATAATAGCCATTTTACCATAAAAACCATTGTCCCATAATTAGCATTTTACCATAAAACCATTTCTCCTTTAAAAAACCATTTCCCCAATTTCCCCTTAAAAACCATTTCCCCGTAAAAACCATTTCCCCATAAAAACCATTTCCCCTATAAAAACCATTTTCCCAATTTCCCCTTAAAAACCATTTTCCCAATTTCCCCTTAAAAAACCATTTTCCCAATTTCCCCTTTAAAACCCATTTTCCCAATTTCACCTTTAAAACCATTTTCCCATTTTCCCCTTTAAAACCATTTTCCCATAAATACCATTTTCCAAATTTCCCTTTAAAACCATTTTCCCATAATAGCCATTTTCCCATTAAAAAACCATTTTCCCAATTTCCCCTTAAAAACCATTTTCGCAATTTCCCCTTAAAAACCATTTTCCCAATTTCCCCTTTAAAACCATTTTCCCAATTTCCTCTTTAAAACCATTTTCCCATAATACCCATTTTCCCATAAAACTATTTTCCCATAATACCCATTTTCCCATAAAACCATTTTCCCAATTTCCCCTTAAAAACCATTTTCCCAATTTCCCCTTAAAAACCATTTTCCCAATTTCCCCTTTAAAACCATTTTCCCATTATACCCATTTTCCCATAATACCCAATTTCCCATAAAAACCATTTTCCAAATTTCCCCTTTAAAACCATTTTCCTCATCATACCCATTTTCGCATAAAAACATTTTCCTCATCATACCCATTGTCCCATAAAAACCATTTTCCTATAATACCCATTTCCCATAAAAACCCATTTTCCCAATTTCCCCTTTAAAACCATTTCCCCATTTTCCCCCTTAAAAACCATTTTCCCAAATTTCACCTGTAAAACCATTTTCCCAATTTCACCTGTTAAAACCATTTTCCCAATTTCACCTCTAAAACCATTTTCCCAATTTCCACTTTAAAACCATTTTCCCAATTTTCCCTTAAAAACCATTTTCCTCTTTAAAACCATTTCCCAATTTTCCCAATTCCCCCTTAAAACCGTTTTCCCAATTTCCCCTTCAAAACCCCTTTCCCATTTTTCCCCTTTTAATCCATTTTCCCAATTTTCCTAATGAAAACCATTTTCCCATAATACCCATTTTCCCATAAAAACTATTTTCCCATAATAGCCATTTCCCATAAAAACCATTTTCCCAATTTCCCCTTGAACACCATTTTCCCAATTTCCCCTTAAAAAGCATTTTTCCATAATACCATTTCCCCATAAAAACCATTTTCCCATAATGCCCATTTTCACATAAAAACCTTTTTCCCAAAAAAAACATTTTCCCATAATTACCGTTTTCCCAATGTCCTTTTAAAAACCATTTTCCCAATTTCCCCTTTCAAACCATTTTCCCAATTTTCCCTTTCAAACCATTTTTTCCATTTTCCCCTTTAAAACAATTTTCCCATAATACCCATTTTACCATAAAAACCATTTTCCCAATTTCCCCTTAAAATCCATTTTCCCAATTTCCCCTTAAAAACCATTTTCCCAATTTCCCCTTAAAACCCATTTTCCCATAAAACCCATTTTCCCATAAAAACAATTTTCCCATAATTCTCATTTTCCCATAAAACCTATTTTCCCATAAAATCCATTTTCCCATAAAAACCATTTTCCCATAATGCCCATTTCCCCACAAATACCGTTTTCTCATAATAGCCATTTTACCATAAAAACCATTTTCCTATAAAAACCATTTTCCCATAATGCCCATTTCCCCACAAATACCGTTTTCTCATAATAGCCATTTTACCATAAAAACCATTTTCCTATAAAAACCATTTTTATATAATAGCCATTTTCCCAATTTCCCCTTTAAAACCATTTTTCCAATTTCCCCTTTAAAACCATTTTTCCAATTTCCCGTCAAAAATAATTTTCCCAATTTCTACTTAAAAACCATTTTCCCATATTACCCATTTTCCCATAAAAACCATTTTCCCATAATGCCCATTTTTCCCATAAAAAACCATTTTCCAATAATAGCCCTTTTTCAATAATAGCTATTTTTCGATAATAGCCATTTTCCCATAGTAGCCATTTTTCGATTTTTCCGTAATAGCCATTTTTTCCATAATAGCCATTTTTCCATAATAGCCATTTTCCCGTAATAGCCATTTTCCCATAATAGCCATTTTTCGATTTTTCCGTAATAGCCATTTTCCCGTAATAGCTATTTTTCGATAATAGCCATTTTCCCATAATAGCCATTTTTCGATTTTTCCGTAATAGCCATTTTCCCATAACAGCCATTTTTCCATAATAGCCATTTTCCCGTAATAGCCATTTTCCCATAATAGCCATTTTTCGATTTTTCGGTAATAGTCATTTTTCCGTAATAGCCATTTTTCCATAATAGCCATTTTTCGATTTTTCCGTAATAGCCATTTTCCCATGATAGCCATTTTTCCAAAATAGCCATTTTTCCATAAAAGCCATTTTCCAATAATAGCCATTTTCCCATTTTTCGATAATAGCCATTTTTCCGTACTAGCCATTTTTCGATAATAGCCATTTTTTCCGATAATAGACATTTTTCCATAATAGCTATTTTCCGATAATAGCCATTTTTCCATAATAGCTATTTTGCTGATAATAGCCATTTTTCCATAATACCTATTTTCCGATAATAGCTATTTTCTGATAATAGCCATTTTTCCATAATACCTATTTTCCGATAATAGCAAGTTTTCCATAATAGCTATTTTGCAATAATAGCCATTTTCCCATAATAGCTTTTTTCCGATAATAGCCATTTTCCCATAATAGCTATTTTCCGATAATAGCCATTTTTCCATAATAGCTATTTTCGATAATAGCCAATTTTCCATAAAAAATTTTTTTCCGATAATAGCTATTTTCTGATTATAGTTATTTTCCGCTATTAGCCATTTTTCCATAATAGCTATTTTTCGAAAATAGCCATTCTTTCATAATAGCTATTTTCCGATAAAAGCCATTTTTCAGGAAATAGTTGATATTTTCCGATATTAGCCATTTTTTCCATAATAGCCATTTTCCGATAATACCTATTTTCCGATAATAGCCATTTTTCCATTATAGCTATTTTCCGATAATAGCCATTTTTCCATAATAGCTATTTTCCGATAATAGCCATTTTTCTATATTAGCTATTTTCCGATAATAGCTATTTTCCGATAATAGCCTATTTTTCTATTATAGCTATTTTTCCGGAATAGCCATTTTCCATAATAGCCATTTTTCGATATTTCCGTAATAGCCATTTTTCAATAATAGCCATTTTTTCGTAATAGCCATTTTCCCGTAATAGCCATTTTCCCATAATTGCCATTTTTCGATATTTCCGTAATAGCTATTTTCCGATAATACCTATTTTCCGATAATTGCTATTTTCCGATATTAGCCATTTTTCCATAATAGCTATTTTTCCATAATAGCTATTTACCAACAATAGCCATTTTTCCAAAATAGCTATTTCCCGATAATAGCCATTTTTCCAATAATAGCCATTTTTTTACAATAGCTTTTTTTCCATACAAGCTAATTTTCGATAATAGCCATTTTCCCATAATAGCCATTTTTCGATTTTTCCGTAATAGCCATTTACCCATAATAGCCATTTTTCTATAATAGCCATTTTCCCGTAATAGCCATTTTCCCATAATAGCCATTTTTCGATTTTTTCGTAATAGCCATTTTCCCATGATAGCCATTTTTCTTTAATAGCCCTTTTCCCATAATAGCCATTTTTCGATTTTTCCGTAATAGCCATTTTTCCATAATAGCCATTTTTCCGTAATAGCCATTTTTCCATAATAGCTATTTTTCTATTTTTCCGTAATAGCCATTTTTCGATTATATCCTTTTTCCCATAAAAGCTATTTTCCCATAATAGCCATTTTTCCATAATAGCTTTTTTCCGATAATAGCTTTTTTCCGATGATAGCTCATTTCCGATAATAGCCTTTTTTTTCATAAAAGCTATTTTCCCATAATAGCCATTTTTCCATTTTTCGATAATAGCTATTTTCCGATAATAGCCATTTTTCCATAATAGCCATTTTTTCCGATAATAGCCATTTTTCTATAATAGCTATTTTCCGATAATAGCTATTTTTCGATAATAGCCATTTTTTCATAATAGCTATTTTCCGATAAAAGCCATTTTTCCGTAATAGCCATTTTCCCATAATAGCCATTTTTCCATAATAGCTATTTTCCGAAAATAGCCATTTTTCCGTAATAGCCATTTTCCCATAATAGCCATTTTTCCATTTTCCGATAAAAGCCTTTTTTCTGTAATAGCCATTTTTCAATAATAGCTATTTTTCGATAATAGCCATTTTTCCATAATAGCTATTTTCCGATAATAGCCATTTTTCCATAATAGCTATTTTCCGATAATAGCTATTTTCCGATAAAAGCCATTTTTCCGTAATAGCCATTTTCCCATAATAGCCATTTTTCCATAATACCTATTTCCCGATAATAGCCATTTTCCATAATAGCTATTTTCGATAATAGCTATTTTCCGATATATAGCCATTTTTCATAATAGCTATTTTCATAATAGCTATTTTCCGATAAAGCCATTTTTTCCGATAATAGCCATTTTTCCCATAATAGCCATTTTTCGATAATAGCTATTTTCCGATAAATAGCCATTTTTCCATAATAGCCATTTTCCCATAATAGCCATTTTTCCATTTTCCGATAAAGCATTTTTCCGATAATAGCCATTTTTCAATAATAGCTATTTTTCGATAATAGCCATTTTTCCATAATAGCATTTTCCATAATAGCCATTTTTTCCGATAATAGCTATTTTCATAATAGCCATTTTTCCATAATAGCTATTTTCCGATAATAGCTATTTTTCCGATAATAGCCATTTTCCGTAATAGCCATTTTCCATAATAGCCATTTTTCCATAATAGCTATTTTTGATAATAGCC
>JASPKP010003696.1:0-19237 GCA_030674155.1 Stramonita haemastoma
AAAGAAGAGGTGTGGTATGATAGAGTGTAGATTGCAGAGGCAGTCAAACTAAAGGGAATTTGGCATGCAATACCGAGCGCATGTGTATTCATGCAGCTATTGACAACATCAAAGACTGGACCGCCCAACCCCTGCAACACCTCCTACTAGCCACACAGGATCGTGAAGCATGGAAAAAGATCGCTGTTGCGTCTTCTCTCATGTCCCCCCTACGTCCTTTGGGACATGGGACTGAGTGAGTGCGCATTGCATCCGTGTTTGTTGTTCAAATGTACAGACATACACATGCATACGAAAATGTCTGTGCGCGCGCGCGCACACACACACACACACACACATAAACACACACACACACACACATATGAACACGCGTACACTTACGCACGCACCACGTACACACACGCGCGCGCGCGCGCGTGCGCCTTTTTAAAACGAGCAACAAATAAACAGATGTGTGTCATTGCACAAGCTTTCGAGACATGTAAGTAGACCTGCTCACAGAGAAGAAGAGAGAGAGAGAGAGAGAGAGAGGATGGGGGGGGGGGGGGGGGGGGGGGGGGGAGGCAGACAGACAGACAGAGAGAAACAAAGATGCACTTAGTTTATTCATGAAAAAGCCATAGCTCCATATGCATGACTTTGTTTTGTGTCCCATAAACAACAGTGTTATCAATTTGGCCACTTATTTAAGAGAGAGAGAGAGAGAGAGAGAGAGAGAGAGGAGAGAGAGAGAGAGAGAGAGAGAGAGAGAGAGAGAGAGAGTATGTGTGTGTGAGTGCGTGTGCGTGTGTGCGTATGGGAGAGAGAGAGAGGGAGTGTGTGTGTTGTGTGTGTGTGTGCGTGCGTGTGTGCGTGCGTGTGTGTGTGTGTAGGGTGGGGGTTACCATTTCTAAGTACTTAAAGTGCAAGAGAGCAAATACTACTGACGAAGATAATATTCATGAGCAGACTTGTAGTTGTTTAGAGTGGATAATCTGTTGAATACAATACATGTTGAAAATATATCAGTGGTCATTTTAAGCGTGTTTAGCGGGTTATGTTCATAACTAATGCAGAAATATACTATGCAGTCTAAAAGTACTTTTTGGTGAATTTATTTACCCCAAAAAGCCAGTTTTCAAACAACAAGAGAGTTTTAACATAACAAGAAATTTTTTTTAGAAAAGTGCTTGAAGTACTACGTAGGCAACGTTTTGTGCAAATAGGCACAGTGCACGTGTACTGGGAAAGAGGGGTTCTCTCCCTTAACGTAGGGATTGAACCACTTCTTACTGGAACAGATTCTCACATATACAACGGTTATGCCATTTATTGCGTGCCTAATGAGAAAAACTCAATCAGCATAAGTCAATACCCCTCGCGCGCCTCTCACACCACCCCCACCATCCTGTCTTCGACCCTCCCCACCTCCTCCCAGCGCTAATCCTTTGTAGGTTTCCCCCCCCCCCCCCCCCCCCCCCCCCCCCGAAGCTTTGAGTGTTTTTGGCGCATGTCTGCACGTGATACATTACAGACCCTGCAGTAGTGAACATCGTATGTAGATCAAAGAAGTACCAGTCTCTGGAAGTACTAACTTGCGCGTTGCTCCTCCTCGCCTGAATGGAAACCTTGAAGATGTCTGGGCTTCTGCGTGGCCATGAGAGAGACAGAGACAGACAGACAGACAGACACACTCACACACAAACACACACACACACACACACACACACACACACACACACACACACACACACACACACACATCTATACATGCATTGGTTTTACATTACAGTTACTGTTCATGCTAAACAAGATTCTCGAAATAATATTTGAAAATTACACATAACCTTAGAGAGAGAGAGAGAGAGAAGAGAGAGAGAGAGAGAGAGAGAGAGAGAGAGAGAGAGAGAGAGAGATTTATTCTTTTAATACCGAGGATAATGGAATAAGCACTCTTGTGCTTTTTTTTTCATCCAGTCCCCGTGTGTATGCAGTTTTGTAAATGTCATCTGCTCCCACCGGCACACGATAGCCTACTCTTACGAAAAGCGGAACAGGATTTAACGTGTGCGCAAGGTGTTCTGCGTGCGTTCGCACACGGGGCCTCGGTTTAAAGTCTCATCCGAGAGAGAGAGAGAGACAGACAGACAGACAGACAGACAGACAGACAGAGACATACAACAGACAGACAGGCAGCATGTTTTCAATCCGTCAACGTAAGGGTAAAGTAGGCTTACATTAATTTTGATGTAAGTATTTTCTGAGCATTCTACAACAAAGTGAGGATGCTGGAAAGATTCTGTCAGTTTCTCATTTTTCACCTACCGACCGTGAAACAGGACGTGAGGGTATCAAGGTCTTTTTATCTGTTAATTAATCGCTCCCTAACCGTGTAACATAAGTACCCTACTATACGGGGATTTAGAGCTTCCGACAGTTCGTTTTTGGAGCTTGTTTTGATTGATCTATGTGCTGAAAATGAAATCTTGACGTTGTGGGAATACGGGAAGTTGTTTTTGTTGTTGTTGTTGTTTTGTGGGGTTCTTTTTTGTTGGGTAGTAATGTGTTGAATCTCTTACGTGTATGCACTTGCTGTTTACTGCTCGATTAAAAAAACAAACAAACAAGAAAACGAATAATTTAGCTGACAACTTCTTCATAACTTTCCGTGTATTATCACCATAGTTAACAGATGAATATGACTTTGCCCATAACGTCTAAGCATTATTTATTGCAAGTAATTACATAAAAATTGTGAGACGAAAGCCATCAGGTGGAGTTTGTTTCCCCCTAACTTGCTTAGACGACGACAATTTCTACCGAAGTTGAAGTTATGTCTGTCAACCAAACTTCAAGATTCTGAGAGTCTAAGAAAGCCAGTGAAAGCTTTAACCAAGGGAGGTTCTAAACAATATGAGATTGGATTAGTTCAGTATTTGGGAACGATTTTTGTAACTCTTTCTTTGAAGTTTATAAAAAGAGAAAAGGATAATATCAACAGGTCAGATTCACTCGAACTGTTCAATAGCAGAAGCTTTTTTTTTTTAAAGCCATTTTATATTTTGTCTTTGTCACTTCATTGTTGAATGTTTTTGCTTAAAAGAAGCGCTTTTTAATCGGACGAAAGAAATCAAGGCTCAAAAAAACTTATTCAAGGATTCAACTGTTGACGACATTAAAAAAGAGCAAAATAACCACAACTTAAAATGTGGAATCTGGTAGAGATAAACAAGTACCATGACACTGAACATTTAGAACAACTTTATTTGTGCAGTCTAGTAGAGTATACGACTTCAATGACCCCTCAAACATTTGGAGTGCTCACACACTAAGATATACTGACAAGTGCAACAGGATGAACTCATCGTAAAGTCTGTTTTTCCTTCCCGTCTCTTTTGATTGATAAACAAAACTAAAGTGTCTGACTTGGTATGTGTAACACCCCCCCCCCCCTCTCTCTCTCTCCCCTTCTCATCTCTCTCTCTTCTCTCTCCTCCGCGTACCAACAAGCACGAAAACCCCCGGCGCGCGGCGCGCACACAAAAACACACACAAAACTTACACAGGGGCTTAAAAAGTCAGTGGTTTAATGGATACAGGGCGTGGTTGCACACACTTTGTAACCTTTTATTTGGTTTTTTTCATCTATTTATTTTTTTCATATCGATGGTAATGGAAAAATGCACTCATGGTTTTTTTTTTTTTTTTTCATCCACCCTTTTGTTTTATGCAGTTTTGTAAATCTTGTCAACCCGGGTTCCCACCGGCACACAATGGCCTACTTTTTAAACCGAAAAGCAAACAGGATTTAACATTGAAACAAGTGTTCTGCGTGCGTTCGCACTGGGGCCTCTTTTTATAGCCCTTACCTTAAGGATTTTGGGGAGAAAAAGAGTCTGCCCTGATGCCAACTCCGGGGAAAAATCCCCTCAACCCCGGGAACCCGAAACCCGGGTCATCAAATTGCGACACAAGGGTTCTAAACCACTAGGCTATCCCGGTGGTGTGTGTGTGGTGGTGTGTGTTTGTGTGTGGTGTATAAAAAATGTATATTTTATTGTGTGGCGCGCGTGCGTGCTTGTGTTGTGTGTTGTGTGTGGGGTGCGCGCGCGCGCGTGTGTGTAAAAGTTCACTTAGTGCAATGGTTTATTGCTGTTGTTTTGCCTCTTTTCATATTCCAACTTCTACTGCGTAACTATTACTGTTCTACCTACGGTTACTACTGCTGAGGCTGCTGCGCTGCTGAAACTTTTTTTTTTTTTTTTACTTATTGCTGTTTACTAGGGCCCACTACACATTCTCCTTTCTCTTCTATCATTTGAAAAGTCGTCTGCGATGCTGGTGGGTCGTTTCCTTACTGGTCGCCTGTGTATTTTTGCAATACCAGGGTTTAAATGGTTTACGCTGTTGGCAATCAACTGAAGTGTTAAGCAAAACACAGCTCCCTCCGCCCCTCCCTCCCTCCCCTGAGGGATTGAAGCAAACGACAATTACCTGTCCTCTCTCCCTCTCTTCGTCTGTCCCCCGTCTGTCTGTCGGGCTGTCTGTCTGTCTGCTGTCTGTCTGTTTTCTCTTCTCCCTCTCTCCTCTCCTCTCTCTCTCTCTCTCTCTCTCTCTCCCTCTGCGTGCGTGCGTGCTGCGTGCGTGTGTAATCACTTTTGAATCTGTCTTTATAAACAAAAAAAATCGTTGAGAATGGACACTGGCCGTTTTGTTTTCATTCAATGGGAGAGACAGGGAGAGATAGACAGAGAAAACAGAGAGAGACAGACAAGAAGAGGGATAGACAAGAACAGACATACAGAGACAGAAAAAAATTATAAAAAAAACCCCAACTTTTTGTAAAATATAATACTACATGATTACAAATTCCATCAGTAAAACTCCTCTTTGATAGAAATGTACGCATTTACCCAGTATTACAAAATACAACCACACTCCATTGCAACACAGGGTTTTAGCCAATAAAAAAAAACCCACAGTCAAAGGAAAAAGGTAAACAAAACCCGATATCGCTAGGTGGGGGAGTCCTTTACTGTACCTGGGACTAAAAACGGAACCAAAGCAGACTATGTAAGACCAAAAATCGCCCCGTCACCTAAGAGTTTAGCACTAGCCGCCACATTAGACCATTTAAAAGAAAGGCAAACAATCGGGGGGGAAATATTCTATCCTTTGCTGGCCGAAAACAAAACGTAGCCGACGCTTGTTCTGATGATGTAATTTGTGCCAGTCCCAAACGTCTGTTTGCGAAAAAACTCGATATTTTTGCTGGTTATACAACTTTGTGTGCAAATTCCATTACTTGTGTTTACAAGGCGGTTTAGAAAAGGTGATGTCCAGTGTGCGAAAAAAGCTAACCTTTTCCAACATCGGATCGGAGCACAAAATACGTTAATGAGTCTGCAAATGGGTGGCCATGGAAAATATGGACCCAGAATAAAAAAACAGGAAGGGAGTAGGGGAAGCTGGACAAAGGACAAATTACATTATTATAAAACAATGCCGTAAAAACGGAAAAGGTCATTCACAAATTTTACCAAACTTTCCAAGTAAAAACGGGACAAAAAGAAAAAATATTGTTTGGTTTTTGGTTTAAGGGGAATGGGAAAATTTTGAACAAGTTTTTTTTGAACTGATGCACTTAAGAGAGGTATTTAAGGCCTCCCGTGTGCGCAATTAAAAAACTAATTAAAATTTTTTTTTGTTCTTTCCAAAATTTTAAACCACTTTTTAAAAAGTGCATTTCACTGGTAAAAAAAATGTTAAAGACGGGCCCACTATTTCTCCCATTTTCTCGTTATGAAGGAAGGGGGGGTTGAAGACTAGAATGGGGAGGAGACATTGAAAATAATTTTATACTTTAACTAGGCTGTGGATGATGGATGAGGGCATAGGAATGGGGGAAAGGGGAGGTATAACAGATGACAAAGGAAATACTGGGCACAGACAGAGCAGGAGGGAATAAACAGGGACCCAACCTGTATGCCTACACCAACAGACTTGAGTGACTAAAGAGCAAACTTTGCTCGTTCACTTTCCCTTTACTTTGGCTGCTGTGAACCGAAATAAATGGAATGTAGACCTACGCGTAATCATTCAATCCGTTTGACTCGGAAGTAAAATTGTATCTATGTGGGCTTTCGTTTGTACAGTCCTAAGTGGAGCATCTGGTTGTTCCTGTCTGTGTAGCGTAGACTACAATGTTGGGGGGTAAATCAAGATAATGAGACTACACTAGACACTCTTCACTTTGTAGACCAGTAACCCATCTTTCGTTCTATTTAGAGCGATTTTTTTTTAAATCAACAGTTTCTGGTTCTTTTCGAAGTTTTGAAAGTGCGGATTAGCTGCTGTTTATTTTATTCAAAGACAAATGTCTTTAAAAATGAGACAATCAATACCAGACACACTAAGTTAAAGACAGTATCCATCTTCCACGTTTAGTTCTGTTAGGGCGATTTATTTTTCAACAGTTTGCCCTAGTTACCATTGGAAAATAAAGATTATTCATTCTCTCTCTCTCTCCTCTCCTCTCGTCTCCTCTCTCACTCTCTCTCTCTCTCTCTCTCTCTCCCTCTCTCTCTCCTCTCTCTCTCTCTTCTCTCACCCCCCCCCCCCTCTGTGCACGTGCAGTGAATGAGCATGTTCGCTCTCCTAGCACCAAGAAATCCCCACCTGCAGCTAATTGATCGGAACATTGCCCAAGTGGCCTTGGATTGTGCTGTAGATTTGAACTTGAGGGTTTTGTTTTTAATAGGTCTGTTCACATAAGTTATGTGAGACGTTTACTCGCTGCTGTTGCTGTTTTTGTTATGTTATTGCATGTTATCTAACATTGACACTCTGGCGCTTGCCTTGAGCACCCACTCGGCCTCCTTATCCCAACTGGGAATCACTGTGAGGCCATAAATAACACTGGATGAGAAGTTAGCGCGTATGGCTGTTTTCAAGTATCTATTTATTTTTTTTTAATCTTTATATCGAGGATAATGGAATAAGCACTCTTGTGCTTTTTTTTTTTTGCTTTTTTTTTTAAACATCCACTCCCCTTGTGTATCAGTTTTGTAAATGTCATCTGTTCCCACCGGCACACATGGCCCTACTCTTACGAAAAGCGGAACAGGATTTAACGTGTGCGCAAGATGTTCTGCGTGCGTTCACACGCGGGCCTCGGTCTATAATCTTATCCGAAGCAACCATACTTCCGATTTTAGAAGACGGTTGGGTGTTTTTTTCTCTTCTAAAAAGAGACCATAGGTTTGTTATGCCAAGAGCTTGTCACGGCTGAAGGCAATCTCAACCTTTAATTAAAACAGACCATGTCACTTTGTTTGCCTCCACCACTAGCAAAGGTTTTTGACAACAGGGTCAAGCTGTAGTGATATGATAAGACTGAGCTGACCAGGAACTGTTTTCCTGGGAAAGGAGCTCCCCAGGCCGATGACCGATGGATGTCCGTTAAGTGAAATAGATATAAGGCGAATCAATGACCTGGAGGTAGCGCCGCTATCAATAAAACGAGAAGTTGCGGGTTTTGATCCCTGTTTGAACTTACTTTCTTAAAAACTTACTCCCACTTCCTCCCCCTCCCCCATTCCCTGGGCCTTAGGCTCTTGTCTGGGTGTTAGTCTTTGGAGGAAACGAAAGACCCAGGTCGTGTGTGCAACACGCATTCAGCGCACGTAAAAGAACCCACAGCAAACAATCCCTGGCTGAATTTATGTGGGGAAAAATCCACTCTGATTGGGAAACAAATACACATGGAGACAGGAAAGTTAAAAAAAAAAGAAAAGAAAAGAAAACACACCCAAAAAAAGAATATTGGATGTTTGCTCCTCTTATGGTGACGCGCTTTCCCTGGGGAAATCACCCCGAATTTTACGCAGAAAAATCTGCGTGGCTGAAAACAGTATAACTCTACTCTACTCTACTCTACTCTACCTCTACTCTACTCTACTCTACTCTACCCTACCCTACCCTAACCCTACCCTACCCTACCCTACCCTACCCTACCCTAAAAACCCTACCCTACCCTACCCTACCCTACCCTACACCACCAACCACAACCACACCACACCACAACACAACACAACACAACACAACACAACACAAACACAACACAACACAACAAAACACATTGCAATACCACGCAACGCAATCTTTCTCTTTCCTTAAAGAGTTGCATGCATCCTTAAATCGAAAGACAAACAAACAAACAAAAACCAAACGAAAGAAAAAGAGATCACTACAGCATAGGACTTCAACCCAACCCAACCCACCAACGAACCAACGAACCTTTTTGCCGCGTGTTGCAGGAGGCATCTCGGGGTAACCTGGAGGCGTTCACGAAGGCGTACAGGAGTGACCCCAGCCGCCTGGAGACCCAGAACGACAAGGGCCAGAGACCCCTGCACATCGCCGCCACTCACGGCCATCTGGACATCGTCCACTTCATCATCAAACACAATGCAGGTGAGGAGTTATCCCTGCGGGGAGTCTTATTCATAAACACGCACGCGCCTATGGACGCATGTGTGTGTGTTCACACATACACACACGTACGGCGCGCGACAACACACGCACGTGCGCGAGCGCGCACAACACACACAACATACACACATGCACACACTCTCTCTCTCTCTCTCTCTCCTCTCTCTCTCTCTCTCTCTCTCTCTCTCTCACACACACACCCCACACACACACACACACACACACACACACACACACACACACACACAAAGAGGCAAACGGAGAGCCAGGTAAACACACCACACACACACACACACACACACACACACACACACACACACACACACACACACACACCACACACACACCCACGAACGAACGAACGAACGAACGAACGAACGAACGAACGAACGACCAACAAGCAAACAAACAGAAGGAATCGAAACAAACATTCAGTTAATAAACGCACAGGTGCTACATTCTATACACGTGTACGAAGGGAACTTGTATTGCGTTGCGATAACGATTCACTGGCTAAAAATTATTGGTTATCAGGGCACTGCCCTCGTCTCAGATTGCACCCCATGCACCATTCTTACATACTCTCCCCCCCAAACACACACACACACACACACACACACACAACACACACACACACACACACACACACACACACACACAGTCCTTCGGATGAGACTTTAAACCGAGGCCTCGTGTGTGAACGCACGCAGAACATCTTGCGCACACGTTAAATCATGTTCCACTTTTCGTAAGAGTAGGCCATCGTGTGCTGGTGGGAACAGATGACATTTACAAAACTGCATGCATACGGGGACTGGAGGTAAAAAAGCACAAGAGTGCTTATCCCATTATCCTCGATATAAAAGAATAAAATAAAGTAAATGAATAAAAAATAAAATAGAGAGAGAATAAACAGAGAGAGAGAGAGAGAGAGAGAAAAGAGAGAGAGAGAGAGAGAGAGAGAAATTAAAAAAAACAAAAATAATAAATAGATAAATAAACACACACACACACACACACCTCGCTCCTCAGCTAGAGCTCCGAGGTTCACCAATGGTGAGATTTAAGCGTATGCGACTGGTTTTTGCCCACCATTAAAGTACCGGCGCCCCGGCTTCGGAAATTTTGTCAAAACATGACATCAATGATGCATGTGATTTTATTCCTTTATTTTATCTTTTGTCATCGTTCTTACTGGCACGACTGGTCTACTCTTCCGAAAGGCGCAACGAGTTTAAATGTATACGCATGATGTTCTTGCATGCCTTTGTACATGGGATCTAGGTTTATAACGTCATTCAAAGGACTTTCGGGAGAGTGGAGTCGGTACTGGTGTCAACTCCAGGGGAATGCAAAATCTATTGGAACCGATGTCTCTTTGGTGGCGCGGCTCGAACCCAGGCCGTCAGATCGCGAGCTCAACGCTCTAACCACTAGGCTATCCCACCCTCATCCCATCGTTTTCTTTTCAGCATGTCGGCAGATGTAGTGTAAGTTGATACACGCCGTGACATTTCTTTGGGTGTGCTCTTGAGAAAGCATGAACACTAACAGTGCCTGCCTTGCTATGCTGCTAACTTGGGTGCATGCATGCTGACATGTTGGGGTATAGGCCAAGACGTAAGCCTAAACTCTTTGCAGGATGCAGGCGCTGATTCATACACACAAAACACACGCACGCACGCACAACACACACACACACACACACACACACACACAAAAACCACACACACACACCACACACACACACACACACACACAGGCGGACTTGTACGCGTATATATATTACTCACACATGTTTACAAACGGCACTCGCATGTTTGTAAAGGTGATACGATCTCTGTGTGTGTGTGTGTGTGTGTGTGTCTGTCTGTCTGTCTGTCTGTCTGTCTGTCTGTCTGTGTAACTGTCTCTCTCTCTCCACCTCAGTCTCTCTCCGTCTCCTCTCTCTATGTGTCTGTCTTGTCTGTCCCTCTCTCTCTCCCTCCCCCCCCCCCCCCCCCCCCCCCCCGTCTTCCTCTCTGTCAGTCTGCCTCTCACTCACACAGATAGATATATAGATATATATAATAATAATACATGGAATTTATATAGCGCTATATCTTGTAAAAACAAATCAAAGCGCTTGCACTCGACCCCTCACAACAAACAACCAATGACAATAAATAATTCTAGCAAGTACGAAAGCACACACACGCGCGCGCGCGCGCACACAACACTCACACACGCACACACACACACGCACACACACACACACACACACACACACCACACACACAACAACACACACACACACACACACACACACTTATAGAGGTTATACATTTTGACATGGTGAATGGAATTTCAATTGTTGAAGGCAGGGACAAATAGGAGATGAAAACAGAAGGCAAAAATCTTAGGTTTGAAACAAGTGTGTCTTGAGGTTGGATTTAAAAGTGTCATATGTAGGCTTTTGCCGAAGGGAGAGAGGGAGGTCATTCCAGATTGATGGACCAGAAATAGAGAAAGAGCGGCGGCCAACGGTAGATAGGTTGAATCTCGGAATTTTTAAGGATAAGGTATCTGCAGCCGAGCGGAGGGAACGAGGTGTGTACACGTGAAGACATTCACAGAGGTAGGAGGGTGCTGTTTTGTGGAGACATTTATAACAGAGAGTACTGATCTTGTAGTTAACTCTCTGTGGCACAGGCAGCCAGTGGAGAGATTGCAAGAGAGGAGTAATGTGTTCAGATTTTTTCTTTCTGAGGACCAGTCGAGCTGCAGAGTTTTGTATACGTTGGAGAGAGTGGATAGATGATGCTGGCAGACCAGCCGAAAGAGAATTGCAATAGTCCAGACGTGAAAGAATAAGAGAAGTGACTAGTTTGGATGTTGCATCAGTGGACAGGTACTTTCGAATTGCACTAATGCGCCGTAGTTGATAGTAGCATGACTGACAGGTCTGGGTGATGAATTTTTGCATGGAGAGTGTGTTGTCAATAACGACTCCTAGATACTTTACAGCACTGGATAGAGGGACTGACGTATTGCCGAATTCTATTGAAGTTGTTGTGATAAAAGACAGTTTGTGTTTGGTCCCTACAAGCATGGATTCGGTTTTATCTGCGTTTAATTGTAATTTGTTCTGTATCATCCAGTTTTGGATATCTTGAAGGCAGTAAGACATATTTGTCAAGAGAGAAGGCAGGTTTTCAGGTGTATCACTGCTTAGAATCTGAGAGTCGTCTGCATAAAAGTGATGGTTGATCTGATGACGGTTAATAACATGTGATAGGGGAGCAGTATAGAGAGTAAAGAGAACAGGGCCTAGAACAGATCCTTGAGGGACTCCGCATTCTAGTTTGGTTGGTGTGGAATGAATCTTGTTTACTGCCACAGTTTGGAATCGGTTTGTCAGGTACGAACTAAACCAGGTGAGGGCAGTGCCTTTAATACCGAAAGTGTTTTGGAGACGGGAGAGAAGAATTGAATGGTCTATAGTGTCAAATGCTGCAGATAAGTCGAGAAGAGTGAGGAGGGAGATTTTCCCCGAGTCAGAAGCATGTAGAAGCGAGTTTAAGGTGTGCACTAGGGTGGTTTCGGTGCTGTGGTTGATGCGGTAGGCAGACTGGAACGGGGGAGGAGACTATTGGAATGGAGATGGCTGTTGAGTTGTTTCAGAACAACTTTTTCAAGGACTTTAGAGATAAAAGGCAGATTGGAAACAGGTCTATAGTTCTTCAGAGTGTTAGGGTCGAGGTCGTGCTTTTTGAGTAGGGGTGTAACTATTGCAGTTTTGAGAGCTGGTGGAAAAATCCCTGAAAGAAGAGATGAGTTTACAATTTTCGTGATGGTGGGTATAAGCTGTGGAAGGCACTGAGTGAAAAGAGAAGCAGGTATTGGATCAAGATCGCATGATTTTATCGTCATTTCTTTCAAAATTGTCATGATTTCACTCTCGGTTGCTGGATGAAGGGAAAGGAGAGGAGTGCCAGCGAATTGGGATCAGGAGGCGCAGGTTGGAAAGAAGACTGATCCAGTCTGGAACGAATATTGCGGACTTTGTCAGAGAAGAAGGAAGAAAAAATAGCAGGAAGTTCAGAATGGCTGTAGGCGGTAGGCAGAGGACTTGCCTTATCAGATCCAAGAAGAGTTGAGGTGAGGGAAAAAAGAGATTTCATTGATGTAGCATTGAGAACTTGAGCAGAATAGAAATTTGTCTTAGCTGAATGGATTAAGGATTTGACTTTGTTGGTTTGTTTTCGTAAAAGCTGTCTGTTAATTTCAGTTTTTATTTTGCGCCACTGCCGCTCTAGCTGTCGGCAGGAAGAGGTCCGAAGAAGGTGCATGCTCATCGAGCAGTTGACTGAGAACATTACTGTAGTGTGTAGAAGGGTCAGTGTTATCAGGAGTTTGTGATAGGCGTTCAGCAGCTTGGGAAGAAAAGATTTGAATATTGATGGCTTTGAGGTTGCGACGGGTAACGTGTTTTTTCTTTCTGATAGGCTTTGCGATGTTGAGAAAGAAAAGGATAGCAGAATGATCAGAAAGCAGTTCATTAGTGACAGATACGGATGTGATGAGATTTAGTGAGGCATCAGTGATGAGCCAGTCTAAGATGTGGCCTGATCTATGTGTTGGTTCATTTACTAGCTGGGAAAGAGAGTGGTTAGACAAGGAAAGAGAAAGACGTTTGACATCGGGAGAAGACTGGTTGTCGAAGTGGAAGTTGAAGTCACCGAGAATGATAAGTTTCTTGGAGACAAGCTGTAGTGGTCAAGGAGGGACTGAAACTCTTGGTGGAAAACTGAAGATGTTAGGTTGTTATATATAGATATATAGATATATATATATACACATACACACACATATATATGTATATATAAATATATATATATATATATATATAATATATATATATATATATATATATATATATATATATATATATATATGCATATGGTTACGTTGCGGCGAAGGATGGTTTCTAAATGAAAAAAAAAAACTAGTAAAGACCGATTGTGTTGATATATCAAGGCGAAGCGGGTATTTGCAGATAGACGAGAATTGTGCCAAAGCAAGATTCTGGAGAAGAATATCTGCCTTTGAGAGCACGAAAATAGCAGAAGATTGAGATGAAAAGGCTTGTCCATAAACCGCCAGAAATAAGTTATATGATCAGAGGGAAAGAGAGAGTCTTTTCTACTGAGGCAAGTTAATCAGGCGCCAACTGCTGTTTTTCTCACCTTGAAATCAGACACTAAAAAAATATGAAAATCTGCGATTTTCTTCTCCTTACCTTACCTAACTCCTCCTGGTTAGAATACAAACGTATGAACAAAAAAGTAACAGTCATGAAATTACCGGCAAAAAATCAGAAGACTTATTACACAGTAATGTATTCACAGAATACTGTCAACAACAACAACAACAACGAAAAAGAAACTAGAAACGTACAAAGAGCATTGCAGTCATTGTGTTATCGACATTCACATGCACTTTTAAGATTGCACGTTAGAACAAGGAAAAAAAAGATTCAAGAGCCTGAACGAAGGAAAGAGGGAGATAAAGTAAAAGAAGGAAAGACCTTTTTCAAGAGGGAGGAAAACCCACTTAACATGGTAAACCAATGAAGTAGATAACTGCCTTACGATATCATGCACTTGTCATGGGGGTTCCAGCCATGTCCAGCACCCACTTTCAAGGGGATTTTCTCCCTAGAGTTAACATCTGTACCGACCCCACTCCTCCCAGGAGTCCTTCGGATTAGACTATAAACTTAGTCCCATAAACGAACTCACACAGAACGTCTTGTGCACACATAAACTAAGTCCCATAATTTATACGACCGCACACAGAACGTCTTCCGACCACATAAAGACCTGTTCCGCCTTTCAAAAGAGTAGGCCGTTGCGTGCCGGTAGGAAAAGATGACAAAATTTGTTGTTGATAAACGTATGTACACAGGTGTTGTGTTTAGACATCATCCTCGAAGTCGGAATGCTGGAATGGTGGGCTAAAGCGGTTGCGTAAGCAAAACCTCACCATTGATGAAAAACCTGGAGCTCTAACTCTTGCCTAGGAACAAAACAAAACAAAAAAATACCCAACTGCACTTTGGAGAAATTAAACAGCTCAAGAGACTGACAGAGGGAATTAGGGAAATGTGGTGAAATGAGAGGGCACGTGAAGATTTTTGAAGAGGCGAGATAAACCACTTAACCTAGTAACCGAGTGAAGAAGGATAACAACATTACAATTTCATGCCCTTGTGCAAGTTTGAAATCAACCTTTGTCCTGAGTAACGAAGCCTCCACGTTTTTGATGGTGTTAAGTATGTACAAGAGCTCGGGTAAACCTGATTTGGGTTTCAACTCAATTTCTTGGCCGCATATGAAAAATTGTTTCGACATTTAAGATCAGCAACCTTGGTTAGATGATAATGAAAACAGCCTTATTAATTCAGACTCGCTGCATGACGATTTAGAATTAAAATCATGCACAGAACACGGAAAGGCCTTTACTTCCAATGTTTATATTATTACTTTTTACCCTTTTAACTGTATATATATATATATATATATATATATATATATATATATATATATATATATATATATATATATATATATATATATATATATATTCCTATCTTGGCTGCATTGTAACAATTTTTTTTTATAAAGACAAGATTTCAGTATTAGTGGGGTGTTGTTTTTAAGGGAAATAAGTATGGATAGCATAAACAAGGGGCAAATCTATTGGCCGACGAAGAATAAGCCGTTTTATTGAGTTTTAAAGCAGTTTTTGTTCTAATATTTTGGCCATATTACTGTTTATGCGGTCGTTTGCAAATGTTACTTTACAATGAGCACACTATATAATTGTTATTGGTGAAACCGAAGACTTTGCATTTCATTTTATTTGGGAGTTTTACGTACCCAAGGAGAAGCACAGTAATTACTGATGAATCCATGTCTGTCCGCCCCCCCCTCTCCCCCCCTCTCCCTCTGTCTGTCTGTCTGTGTCTGTCTGTCTGTCTCTGTCTCTGTCTCTGTCTCTGTCTCTCTCTCTCTCTCTCTCTCTCTCTCTCTCTCTCTCTCTCTCTCTCTCTCTCTCTCTCTCTCTCTCTCTCTGCTTTTCCCTAATCAGGGCAAGGGCCAGATGAAAAAAAGTATGTGCATGCTTACTCTTTACCCTTGGAAAATAAAGATTATTCATTCATTCATTCATTCTCTCTCTCTCTCTCTCTCTCTCTCTCTCTCTCTCTCTCTCTCTCCTCTCTCTCTCTCTCTCTCTCTCTCTCTCCTCTCTCTCTCTCTCTCTCTCTCTCTCTATATATATATATATATATATGAGATGGACAAAGACAGACAGACACTGACGAGACAACACGATCGCTTGCCAGTCTGCCTGGCACACCAAACCTATACTACCTCTCTATACTTATATATCATGCGTTTGTGCAATTCTTGTGTTCAGACCTTGACGCAACAGACTGCAAAGGGGACACAGCGCTGCACAGCGCCGTACGTCACAGTCACGCGCAGATCGTAGCGGCGCTGTTGCAGGCAGGGGCAGACCACTCCATCCTGAACGAGCGCCAGATGGCGCCTCTGCACATCGCTTGTGACCTCGGCCTCGATGAAATTGTCGAGGTCCGTGACATAATTTGGAGTCTTGTGTTGTTGCTGTTGTGGGAGGGGGGGGGGGAGGGGAGGATTGAGTTATTACTATGATTTTGTTCAGGATGTTTATTTCGGGGGGATATGTGTATGTATCTGTGTTTGTGTGTGTTTGGAAGGGAGGTGGGGGTGGAGGGATGGGTGGGTGGGTGTCTGTATGCATGATCATAAATATGTGTCTGTGCTTTTGTGTGTGTATGGGGTGGTGGTGGTGAAAGGGATGGGTGAGTGAGGGGTGCTTTCAAAGGGGGGGGGGGACAGAGAGAGGCAAGGCAAGGCAAAATTCTTTTATTCGAGGATAATAGATAAGCACTCATGTGCTTTTTTGCATCCAGTCCCCGAGAGATAGAAGAGAGAGAGAGAGAGAGAGAGAGAGAGAGAGAGAGAGAGAGAGAGAGAGAGAGAGAGAGAGAGAGAGAGAGAGAGAGAGAGATGCGCTTGTATGTATAAATGTAGGCTTGCATGCAAAAAGTGCATGCTGGCACGTTCAACGCGCGCAGACTAACGGTCATAGTTCAACCGTTGTTATGTTGCCAGGTGATGGTGCAACATCCAGGCGTGGACGCGAACCTGAAGGGGGAGATCGGCATGTCGCCGCTACACTACTGCAGCTTCAAGGACAACGCCCAGTGCGCCCAAGTCCTCGTCAGTATCGTAGTGTCAGTCTACTGAGGAGGAGGGTGGTGGTGGTGGTGGTGGTGGTGGTGGTGGTGGTGGTGGTGGTGAGGAGGAGGAGGAGGATGTGGTGGTGGTGGTGGTGGTGGTGGTGGTGGTGGTGATGATGATGATGATGATGATGATGATGATGATAAAAGTAATGATAATATGATGTATGGAATGTTATAGTCTAAATCTTGTTAAGCAAACATGATCTGTTTTGCTTTACAGGATTCAGCCTCTAACATTCCATACATCATATTAACGCTTTCAATCATATTAAGCACTTACGTCCAAATAATTTATATACATGCAACCGTCCACAAAAAGGATTTAACAGTTATCAAATTTACACGCACGTGCACGGACACACACGCGCGCGCGTGTGCACACGTACACACACACACACACGCGCGCGCGCGCGCGCACACACACACATAGACGCACGCACATACATACCACTACAGTGTACAAAAGGACACATAGCGGTACTAATTTTTTTTTTTAAGTGTATCAAGTGAAAAAATAATACAAAATGACACACAAGTGGTTATACGAAAGGTATAGACTGACAAAATTTTAGGAAAAGGCAAAGAGGTAACAAAAACAAGTGTATAAAATGACCAAAAAAAATACACATAATGACAGAAGATAGCAACATGAAAAAGAAGGGTGTAAAATGACGAAAGGGCGGGATGGCGTAGTGGTTAGAGCGTTGTGCTCGTGACTTGACGGCCTGGGATCAAGCCCCAGTTTAAAACACCACCGAGACTCCCGTTCAAGGGAATTTTCCCCCTAGAGTTTACATCAGTACTGAACCCACTCGCCTGAACGTCCTTCGGATGAGACTGCTAATACACTTAGAACATAGTGTTCATACGTACATGAAAGCCAGTTCCCCCTTACCGAGGAGTAGGCCGTTCGTGCCGGTAAGAGCGGATGAAATAGATATTTTTTTAAAAAAATCAACAACGCACGTACGCTGTTGTCATGTTTAGAGATCATTCCCGACACCTGAATGCGGCTATCTTAATGTTGGGCGAAAACGGTCGCCTACGCAAAAATCTGACCATTAGTGGGAATTTTGAAAAAGAAGTGTACTGCATGACAAAAGTATTTACACAATGACATGAACTGGTAATATGAGAAAGAAATAAAGTCTACAAAATGATGTGAGAATTTTTTTTTTTAAAGCGTTTGAAATGAAAGTGTACTAAATGATACAAATTGGTGATATGAAAAACAGGTACAAAATGACCAAAAAATCAGCAAAATGACACACAGTCACAGTAGTAATAAGAAAAACAGTTGTAGAAAATGACAAAATGACACAAAAGGATTTTTTTTTAAACATGTAAAATGTCAAAACTAAACCAAAAAATTATACAAAGCAGCAATAAGGGGAGAAAGTGTACAAATTGACAAAAACCTACCCCAAACTGACATAGAAACGGGTTTAATAAGGGGGAAAGAAGTGTACAGATTGACAAAAACCTACCCCAAACACTGACATAGAAAGGGGTTTAATAAGGGGGAAAAGTGTACAAATGAACAATGGACAAAAACCTTCCCCAAACTGACACAGAAACGGGTTTACTTGGCAGTTGACACACGGCGGGAAGCCGTGCAGTCGGTGTAATCTGGGCTACTTTCCGCTCCACATCGCCGCCACCAGCGCTGCCGCCCAAACCCTGGAGGTCCTAATTCAGCAAGGTAGGCAGGCATACGTACATGTATACATCTCCATGGGATCGCTTTTATATAGCATCATCATCTGTCTGTGTGTTGGTATATCTGTCTTTTCTCCTGTGTGTGCGTTTAACTTGTTTGTGCCTCCACATCAGTCACTCTCATGTTTGCTGTGTGCTTTAGACGTCATAGATGATTCCTGTTTGAACACTCGGAACATTTTTTATGTTAAAATTTTTTCCGAGGATAATGGAATAAGTGCTCGTGTGCTTTTTTGCATCCAGTACCCGTGTGTATGCATTTTTGTCGTCTGTTCCCACTGGCATACAATGGCCTCAATGGCATACACTTCCCAAAAGCGGAACGGGTTTTAACGTGTGCGCATGATGTTCTGCGTGCGTTTGCACTCGGGGCCTCAGTTTATAGCCTCATCCGAAGGATGTTTGAGGCACCGTAAGTGATGTTTCAGGGCATCATCCTTGGTGATATTTTAGATATTGTATGTAAAAAAAAAATGTCTCAGGGATCATAAATGATAAAGTTACATATATAGCATATGACAATTATTACTTCAGACATTTTGGTTGACGTTTCAGAGGCATGATACTAATAACATTTCAGACATAAGGAACGATAATGTTTCATGTATTGTAAATGTCAGTGTTTCAGAAATCATAAACAATGGCAATTCCGGCATTATCAACGCTGTTCCAGGCATATTCAATGGTGTTTTGGGCGTCAGTAAGCATCAC
>JASPKP010003697.1:0-5000 GCA_030674155.1 Stramonita haemastoma
GGTGCCCATAGTTGCCAGACCAAGGGATAGATAGATAGATAGATAGATAGATAGATAGATAGATAGATAGAGAGAGAGAGAGAGAGAGAGAGAGAGAGAGAGAGAGAGAGAGGAGAGAGAGAGATAGATAGAAGAGAGAGAGAGAGAGAGAGAGAGAGAGAGAGAGAGAGAGAGAGAGAGAGAGAGAGATAGATAGATAGATAGATAGATAGATAGATAGAGAGAGAGAGAGAGAGAGAGAGAGAGAGAGAGAGAGAGAGAGAGAGAGAGAGAGAGGAGAGACAGAGACAGAGACAGAGACAGAGACAGAGAGACAGACAGACAGACAGACAGACAGACAGGCAGGCAGGCAGGCAGGCAGGCAGGCAGGCAGGCAGGCAGGCAGATATCTAAGCATGGGACCTCCGGCAGGGTGGGCAAGCTAGTAGGAACTCCTTGCTGTACAATCATCTGGTTTTTGACACTCCACTTCAGGCGGTAGCTGCTAGGGTCACACCGCACAGGACCCTCACGGTGTGCAGTATCTATCTGTCTCTGTCAGTGGCTGTGATGAAGGCGGATTTCGTGTCCCTGGTGCGGCAGTTGCCTCCTCCCTTTCTGTTGTTGGGGGACCTCAATGGCCATTCCCTCCTGTGGGGAAGCAAAAAGTCACCCGTGAGAGGCCGCCTCTTGGAGGAGGTGTGTATGGAGCAGACTTTGTGTGTGCTGAATGGCAACTGGATTGACTTGTTATATTATGCCTATGAGCTACCTTGGGAACAAAGGGCCGCAACAACACCCCTCCAACGGACTCGGTTCTGGGAGATCCTCTTCAGCTTGGCCCACGTCATTCCGGCTGCCTTCATCTCTGCTTCGATGCTTCTGCGCCAGGTCTGTTTTGGTTGACCCACTCTTCGCTTCCTTTGTGGATTCCAGTTAAGGGCATGCCTGGTGACATTTGAAGCAGGCTTGCGGAGCGTATGGCCGATCCATCCCCATTTCCTTTTCTTGATCTCCGTCTTGATTGGAGCGTGTCTGGTCCTGTCCCACAGTTCTTCGTTTGAGGTGACTTTTGGCCACTTGATACCGAGGATATTCCTAAGACATCTGTTGGTGAATGTCTGGAGTTTGTGGGTGTTGGTCTTTGTTACCCGCCAGGTTTCTGAGCCGTAAAGAAGGACCGACTTGACGTTGGTATTGAAGATCCAGATCTTGTCATGGAGCGAGAGGACAAATGATCTCCAGATTGGCAGAATGGTTTGTTGGTCACCCTCATGAATTCCGTCTTCCTGATGTTGATCTTGAGGCCTATCTTTTCGGCTTCTTCTGCAACGTGACATAGCTTCTTTTGTGCGTCTTGGTGCCTGTGGAAGAGAAGGCTGATGTCATTTGCGAAGTCCAGGTCTTCCAGCTGCCTCGTGAATATCCACTGTGTGCCAGTTCTTCTGCCTGCTGTGGCCTGTCGCATTATCCAGTCAACCACCAACAGGAAGATGGTTGGCGACAACAGACAGCCCTGACGAACGCCGGTTCGTACGGAGAAGGGTTCCGTCAAGTTCCCGTCATAGATGATTTGACAGGTGGCATCTTCAAAGAACTGCTGAATGATGGTGACGAACTTTGGTGGGAACCCATAGTGGTGCATCAGTTTCCAGATGATATTTCTGTCGACACTGTTGAATACCTTCTGAAGTTGAGAAAGACTGAATACAAGGGGGTCTGCCACTCCAGGGACTGCTCGATGATGATGCGCATTGTGGCAATCTGATCTGTGCATGATCTGTCTTGTCAGAAGCCTGCCTGTTCATCCCTAAGTGTCTTGTCTAGTGCTGTCTTCAGTCTTTCAAAGATTATTCTTGTCAGTACTTTCCCTGGTATAGACAGCAGCATGATGCCTCTCCAGTTGTTACATGATGACAGGTCCCATTTCTGTGACTGTTTCACAAGTTAGCCTTTCTTCAAGTCTTCTGGCACACTCTCTTACTCCAAGCAAGAAAGTATACCGCCACCGTTTTCTTTTTTGATTTAGACAAGGCCTACAATACTGTCTGGAGGTATTGCATCATGTTGAAAGCTACTTCATTGGAGGTTTTGCGGTCGTTTGCCTTTTTTTTTAAAAACAACTTTCTGGCAAAGGGATGGTTTCGGGTACAGGTTGGTTTTACGCTTTCTGACATCTTTGAGCAGAAGATGGGCGTCCCACAGGGGAGCATCCTGTCTCCTGCTCTGTTTAGCATAAAAACAACATTGTCAAATTGGGTTACTAGGATGTGAAATGCTCTCTTTTTGTTGTCACAGGTGATGTGGAAATCTAACCAGAAAACAGTGGCGGGGTACTTTCTGGCTGGGAGAAGCATGTGGTTTTTGCCTGTAAGTGTGTCTGTTTTTCTGCTTCTGTTTGTGTTATATTTGTGTGTGTGTGTGTGTGTGTGTGTGTGTGTGTGTGTGTGTGTGTGTGTGCGCGCATGCGCGCTCTTCGTTTCTCTGTTATATGTTAGAGTAATTCATCTGTATGCCTCAAATGAATACTGTGACCTTGGGAAGAGGAAGGAAGGGTGCAGATGGGCACTATGTGTCTGAAAAGAAGGGGCAGAGGCTGGATGGCTTTCTGCAAACCTGTGCTCAACATTGACAAGGTCGGTGATCCGAAGAAGCTGGATGAACCTATGACAGGTGATGAACCCTGGGTGTGCATGTATACATCTCCCAGAAAGTTCCAAACCAAAACTCCACTCCACATTGCTCAATATCAGCGCCTCAAAAGGTGTTGTATTCTGTCTTTTTCAACACAAATAAGGGGGAAAATGCTACAGAAACTTTGTAGGCAAGGACAGACAGTCACGGGCGATTCTACAGATACTAAAACTTGTCTAACCTCAAGCAAGTTTTCTTTCATAATATTGTATATATTATTTAATACCACTTTAAATCAATGCAGATTTCTCTGCGCGAAATTCGGGATGCTCTTCCCCCGGAGAGCATGTCGCCACAAGAGCAGCACCACCCATCATTTTTCCCTGTCTGCCAATTTATTTGTTTCCCTATCAGAGTGTAGCTTTTTTTTTTTTTTCTTTTTTTTAACAGAATGCCAGAGGTATCCCTCTTGTTCGTGTGGGTTTGTTTTTTTCGTGAGCTGAATAATTATGAGTAACACACGGGTCGTCGGCTTACCGTCTTATCCAAAAGACTAGCACCCAAACCACCGCTCAAGGTCTAATGGATGGGGGGAAACGCTTCGGACTGTTTTCAGCTGTGGTTTAGAATGGTATGCCAAGGCTGTCTTCTTCTAAGCCAGAACAGCATCAACAAGCAAAGCAAGTTAAACAAAAAGTTATCACCTTTGCAGCAAACCAATATAGTCTATTTTCCCTGTAAAAGTTTTTATCGAGTTTTATCTTTCATATCGAGGATAATAGAATAAACAATCATATGCTTTTTTTTTTATCCAGTCCCCGTGTGTATGCAGTTTTGTAAATATTGTCATCTGTTCCGAAGTATGCCACGTGTGCATCATAACTATAGTCATGGTTCCATTTTCTCATGAAGTTTTCCTCTGTCCTTATAAACTGTGGTCAAGTAATAAAGACAGTGTGTCCCCATGCTGCTTTGGACAGTGCAAATACAGAAGCATGTGTCCATGGCTGTGTGTTTTCAGGTGGGAGCCTCTCTGTTCGTCAGCAACATCGGCACTGAGCACTTCATTGGCCTGGCCGGGGCCGGGGCATCCAACGGCATAGGGGGAGGGGCCTGGGAATTCGCTGTCAGTAACTGGGTGACACTTAGTATACCTCCCTCTCCCTCCCTCCCTCTCTCTCTCCCTCCCTCCCTCCCTCCCTCCCTCTCTCTCTCCCTCCCTCCCTCCCTCCCTCCCTCTCTCTCTCTCTCTCTCTCTCTCTCTCTCTCTCTCTCTCTCTCTCTCTCTCTCTCTCTCCTCTCTCTCTCTCTCTCTCTCTCTCTCACACACACACATACACACACTGTAAGCACGTGTACACACATACACACAGAGACACCATACACACAGACACGGATATACTCACTCACACACTCACTCACATACTCACACACACATACACACACGCACACACTCACACATACACATTAAACTATACACGCACAAAGGTACAGTATCAACTACACAGGCATATGCATACTTGTATACATGTCGGGTTGTATATAGCATTTGCTAATGTGTGTGGTCTGCCTCTTTTTCTTCTGCTCTCAACCTTACTTTGGAGAACTGTCATTATCAGATATGTCTGTGTGTTTCTGTTTGCATGATCAATACATCTCAGTGTGCGCTTATCAGTTTTAGCCAAGAGTTTTCTTAGCAGTCAGAGTTCATGAAGAATGCTTTAATTGTTCCTCTGTCTGTCTGACCATTTGAATCTTAAGAATCGCATGTAGAACCACAGTTTGACTGCATTTATTTTTGTATCTTTTAAATATTGGCTTCATCCAGACGTCTGACTTATAAAGCAACACAGGCCAGATTAGTGTTTTGACAATTCTAATCTTGAGATCTTTAGGTATGCCTCTGTCTTTTCAAATATTGTTTAACTGATCATCTTTTACTTGGCCATACCGATTCTAGCCTTGAGGTCTTATAATGTGTATAATGTGTATAGTGTATAATGTTGTATGGCATTGTACTGTTTTGCATATAACTATGACTCACAACAGATTTTTATGCGGGGAAATTTGGGGCTGTGTCCCTTGGGGGAGCGTGTCGCTAGAGAAAAGAAGAACATCTACTTTATTGGTTTCACCTTTTCTGTCTGCACGTGGCCTTGTCACTATGTCAGCAGGGCTTTTTCTCAAATTTGCAAAGGACAACTCTTTATCTATTTATCTATTCTTTTATATCGAGGATAATGGAATAAGCAATCATATGCTTTTTTACATCCAGTCCCCGTGTGTATGCATTTTGTCAATTTTGACATCTGTTCCCACCGGCACACGATGGCCTATTCTTACGAAAATTGGAACAGGATTTAACGTGTGCGCAAGATGTTCTGCGT
>JASPKP010003697.1:12500-19236 GCA_030674155.1 Stramonita haemastoma
GTACCCACGCACGCAACCAAGCAAGCAAGTAAGCAACCGGAGACTTGACAACCAGTTCCCTCTATTCCTCTCTCTCTTTCTGCCTTTCTCAAAGTTTAGTTGAGTTCTAGGCCTGTCCATTCGCTGATATTGTCCTCCCATCTCTTCCTTGGTCTGCCTCTTTTTCTTCCTCCTTGGACAGTGCCTTGTACTATTGTTTTTGCAAGTCCTTTTGATCTTGTGACGACGATAAACGACAATAATGAACAATAAATGACAAGAATGATGACGATAGACAACAATAATGACCACGATGATAAACAAGAATGACGACATTGATAGACAACAATAATAACGACGATGCAAGGAACGACAAGAATAACAACGATAACAAACGACAAAAATGATCACGGTGAGTAACCTCTGCAACGAGGGTATCTAGAATACTGATGAAAGAACAGAAACCAGCCCCCCCCCCCTCCCCCCCTGTCCTCTGTCTCTCCCGGAAACAATGCCCGTACTGGCTGTCAGCTGTGAGTGTTTGCTGCTCTCACAGATGATCGTGCAGCGCATCCTGGCGGCCAAGAGTCTGTCCCATGCCCAGGGAGCCACGCTGCTCAACAGTGCCCTCAAGCTGCTGCCGCTCTACACCATGATCTTTCCCGGCATGATCAGCCGGATCCTGTACCCTGGTGAGTGGATTGTGGCTGTAAAGCACACACACAGCACGCAACACCTTGCTTTTATTTTGGGGAGGGAGTAGTGGTGTGTCAAGTGTGGTTGTTGTTGTTGTTGTTGATGTTGTTGTTGTTTTTGTTGTTGCTTTTCTTCTTGTTGTTCTGCTTCTTCTTGTTCTTATTCTTCTTGTTCTTCTTGTTGTTGTTGTTCTTGTTCTTGTTGTTGTTGTTGTTGTTGTTGTTGTTCTTGTTGTTGTTGTTGTTGTTGTTGTTGTTGTTCTTCTTCTTCTTCTTCTTCTTCTTCTTCTTCTTCTTCTTCTTCTTCTTCTTCTTCTTCTTCTTTGCAATTTTTCCTTGTTGCAATTCTTCATTTTTGCAATTTTTCTTCGTTGCAGTTCTTCTTCTTCTTCTTCTTCGCAATTCTTCTTCTTTTTCCTCTATATTATCTACTTCTTCTCGTCCTCTTTCTCCTCCTCCTTTGTTTTTATCTCCTCTCTCTTTAAAGCAAACAAACACCATGAAGGGAAAATCCCCCACTAACCCTGGCTCGTTTGTGTGAACCAACAGATGAGGTGGCCTGCACGAATCCAGATTACTGCATGGAGATTTGCCAAAGCCGGGCAGGGTGCAGCGTTGTGGCTTATCCAAAACTGATTCTGGGTCTGATGCCTCAAGGTAGGAGGAAGATTTCCCCACATGCTCCCACGGGTTTGATTCTTGTTGTTATTTTACCTATCGCTTTCTACCTGTCTGTCTCTCTATCTGTCTTCTTCTTGTTGTTGTTGGTTGGTTGCTGGGAGCCACCAGCTAAACACTTTAAGAGTCGACAAGACTTATACACTCAGTTTTGATTTGTCCAACAAACGAAGATTAAAGTACAAAGTGAGTACCCTCTGTTCTGTTGCCCAAGCGCTGAGCTGATAAACACACAAACGATTCTATGTCAGTTGTGGCTTCTTCTATCTTTCAGGTCCAGCCATTTCAAACAACCTAACCCCTCCTCCTTCGCAAAAGTCTAGATTAGACACTTTAGAATCCAGCCTCGAACACGCCTTTTTTAAATGTCCAAACTTTTCCTGCTGTGACTTTGGTCACTACTGTCATCCACCCCCATTCTCATTACCTGCTAAAGTGTGTTACTGTGTGTGTGTGTGTGTGTGTGTGTGTGTGTGTGTGTGTGTGTGTGTGTGTGCGCGCGTGCGTGCGTGCGTGTGTGTGTGTGTGCGCGCGTGCGTACGTGCGTGAGTGTGTTTGTGTGTGTGTACGTGTGTGTGTGCGTGTGTGTATGCGTGCGTGCGTACATGCGTGCGTGCATGTTTGCGTGTGTGTGTGCAGGACTGAGGGGTCTGATGATGGCGATGATGATCGCGGCCCTGATGAGTGACCTGGACTCCATCTTCAACAGTGCCAGCACTCTCTTCACCATGGACGTGTGGAGGGTCTTCAGAAAACAAGCCTCCTCCACAGAGCTCATGATTGTGGGCAGGTGGGTATAGGGGACTAGACTCTGAACCTGTGTTATCAGACTCAGAAACGTCTCTAAAAAATTTCAGAATCATTTTCACAATGTACAGTACAAACTACAAGGTCTGACACACTCCCACTCCCCTGTTCCACATCATCAGATCCCTCCCATTTGCTTGACATTTCCTCATCAATGCATAGACTGTTTCTACATCATAACTGATTGTTACTGCCTGTTTATCTGTGTCTTAGGATGACATGTTTAGCTGTGTTTTGTCATGTTGATTGTCACCTGACAGTGGCACAGAGAAAGTGCATGGCGTAAGAGGAAAACAGTCAGTCACTACAGGGCCAGGTGTCTTCTGCTGGTCAGCAACATAACAAAGACTAGGTGCTGTTGGCATGAACAGTCCTGTAGGAGATAAAACACTTGCTTGCTTCTCCCAGTCTACTCTGTAAGCCTCAGCCCTCCATCTATCTCTCCTGACCTTTGACGGGCACTTTCGTTGATACATACTGTTGCTGTCTTCTGTCTCTGGGTGCTGAACGAAGTGTTTGCAGTCAGTCGCAAAACAACCGTAGTTTGACTGCCTCTGCCGCTGATTCTGAAAGATGACACCGTATTCTCCCATAACACAGCGCTGAATAGTCATTCTAGTATCCTTAAACTGGCATGCTGACTCTGATCTTCATGATAAACTGTAATATTTACAGCTGATAAGTAATGCGTCTTGCTGGCAACAAAGCATTGGGAAAGGGGAGTGGTCACCATACACAGACACTGTTTCACCAACTCTGCCTTGTTATCAACAGCAGAAAACAGACCAGGCGGTGTTGGCAAAAAAAACAGACCTGTGTGCATGTTGGTCTTCTCTTCATGACATCATCCGTATGTCTGTGCTCTTTTCCTGTCTCTGTTAACTTGAGACATAGATTTTCGCCTGTACACAGCGCTGTACTCCTGTTTGAGAGGGAAATGGTTGGCAATCCTGACCGTTATCCACAAAGGAAGCGGGTGGTCAACCATAACAGACCTGGCGCAGAAGCGTCGAAGCAGAAACGAAGGCAGCCGGAATGACGTGGGCCGAGCTAAAGAGGATCTTCCAGAAACGAGTCTTCTAGGGGTGTGTTGTTGTGGCCCTTTGGGAAATTGTTCCCAAGGGAAGTCATAGGCATTAGTCAAGTATGTCATTTAGTCGCAGCACAACACATGTTTGGGCTACCTCTGCCTTCCATTTTGTATGGAGACAAGTCTGGTCTTGCAGGAGAACGTTCAGCATAGTTTCCAATGCTGATGTTCTTGCACAGTTATGTTCAACAAGTGTATTTCCAAAACCGGAAAGTTTGAACTACTGCTTTCTAAAGCCGGTTGTCAAGCAAGGTAAGTCACTTGGAAGAAAAACGGAGACAGACAGACAGAGACAGACAGACAGACAGACAGGTAGAACCAAAGAGAGTGATAGAAAGGAGGGGAAATTTCTAGCACACACTTTTCAGAAAGTGGAGATGCTATTTATACTAAGAGAGTCCCTGGAATCCCCATGTGGAAATATCTTTATCTTATTTTATTTATTTTGTTCTTTTATATCGAGGATAATGGGATAAGCACTCATGTGCTTTTTTCATCCAGTCCCCGTGTGTATGCAGTTGTGTAAATATTGTCATCTGTTCCCACCGGCACACAATGGCCTACTCTTACCAAAAAGCGGAACAGGATTTAACATGTACGCAAGATGTTCACCCTCTGGTGTGGTGGTTTCAGGGTGTTCATTCTGGTGATGGTGGTGGTGTCCATTGCCTGGGTACCCGTCATCAAGGAAACGAACCGGGGTCAGCTGTTTGTCTACATCCAAGAGGTCACCAACTACTTCGCCCCTCCCTTCGCCTCCGTCTACCTGCTGGCTGTGCTGGTGCCCATGATCAATGAACAGGTCAGTGTATAATTATAGTCTCTGAGAGAGAGAGAGAGAGAGAGAGAGAGAGAGAGAGAGAGAGAGAGAGAGAGAGAGAGAGAGAGAGAGAGGAGAGAGAGAGAGAGAGAGAGAGAGAGAGAGAGAGAGAGAGAGAGAGAGAGAGAGAGAGAGAGAGAGAGAGAGAGAGAGAGACGGACGGACGGACGGACGGACGGACGGACGGACGGACGGACGGACGGACGGACGGACGGACGGACGGACGGACGGACGGACGGACGGACGGACGGACGGACGGACGGACGGACGGACGGACGGACGGACAGACAGACAGACAGACAGACAGACAGACAGACAGACAGACAGACAGACAGACAGACAGACAGACAGACAGACAGACAGACAGACAGACAGACAGAGTGAGAGAGGACTGCTTGGAAGGTGAAACAGATGAATGCAGTGAACATTTCAGTACATTATACTGTTCGTAGAAGCGCACATGCATATTTGATGCATATGTAGCGTGCACGTAGATATGGTATTGAAAATGCATGCATGCATGCACACACACGCGCGTGCACACACACACGAACACGTACGCACGTTACGCACGCTCGTACACACACACGTACACACACACGCGTGGCAGTGTACAGCCCATACATGTGACACCACACCACATCACACCATAACACACTACACCACGCCACACCACACTACACCACACCACATCACACCACATCACGCCATAACCACATCGTGGGGCCTGCATGCAGGGAGCCTTCTGGTCGCTGATGTCGGCACTGGTGATGGGGGCGGTGCGTCTGGTGGTGGCTTTCATCTACAAGGCGGAGGGCAACTGTGGAGAGTCAGACGAGGGGATGAAGGTTCCCGCCATCTTGGCCCATTTCCATTACCTGTACTTCGCCGCCTTCCTCACCGTCATCACCGCTGTCATCGCCGTCGTCGTCAGTTACTTCACGGAGCGGCCCGATCCTGCACGTGTGAGTCGTAGAGAGGAGGATTCCTTATAAAAGAAAAAAAAAAGGTGTGTGTGTGTGTGTGGGGGGGGGGGGGGTTGTAGTAATGTGTGTGTGTCTGTGTGTGTATGTGTGTGCGCTTATGCGTGTGTATGTGTGCGTGCGCGCGTGTGCATGTGCGTGCATGCGTGAGTGCGTGTGTGCGTGTGTGTGAACGATCCACACTTCTCAGGGGTTTTCTGACTTCCCTGCTAGATTAAGTAAACCTTTTCTTTTAACACTCTCTTGTCCTGAGGCCATCACAGTTCGATGATTTGTCTTTTCTATGATGCGTGTCTTCAACAGCTGAGCAACACCATTTACTGGAACATCAGATGCGATGACTCGGCTCCAGACCAGGAGCTAGGAGCCCCCAGCCAGGCCCCTGATGCCCCACCCCGCTCCCTCAGCATCATCTCTGGCCCCAAAGGTGAGCATGGTAGGGGCTCAGTCAGGTAGTCCTCTATTTGTCCATGGCACATAGTCTGAAAGGGGGAACGGGATAGCCTAGTGGTCAGAACATTGCGCTCTCAATTTGACGACCCCGTTTCGATTCCCGTTCGAGAAGATTTTTTTTCTCTTGGAGTTAACATCAGTGCTGACTCCACTCTTCTCCAAAAGTCTTTCGGATGAGTTTTTAAACCGAGGCCCCGTGTGCGAACGCAGGCAGAACAGTTTGCGCACACGTTAAATCCTGTTCCGCTTTTCGTAAGAGTAGGCCATCGTGTGCGGGTGGGAACAGATGACGTTTACAAAACTGCATACACACGGGGACTGGATGTAAAAAAGCACAAGACTGCTTATTCCATTATCCTCTATATAAAAGAATGGATAAATAAATAAATAAAAGAAATAAAGGTACTGTGATCTACAAGGAGTTTCAGTAGCAATTTTGTATAGTTCTTCAGCAGAAAACCTTTTTCATGCCATATGAAATATCTAAAGAGATTAAATCATATAGAAACTCAATATTAACACAATCTGGGGTTTTTTCATAAGCCTAGTTGTACCAAAAGGTTGCAAGTTGATACATTGACATGTATTGTCCAACATTTAAACAAAAGACTGTGTCCCTTGGGCTGTTCGTCAGCCTTATCCTTCATTTTTTGTTCAATTTTTCTGCAATCACATCTGTATCAAAAAGTAGTCGGAGGCCCAAACGCTACAATCGAACTATTGAACGAACGTGTGTGTGTGTGTGAGTGAGCGTGTGTGTGTGTGTGTGTGTGTGTGTGTGTGTGTGTGTGTGTGTGTGTGTGTGTGTGTGTGTGTGTGTGTGTGTGTGTGTGTGTGTGTGCGTGTTTGTGTGTGTGCGTGTGTGTGTGTGTGCGTGTGTGTGTGTGTGTGTGTGTGTGTGTGTGTGTGTGTGTGTGTGTGTGTGTGTGTGTGTGTGTGTGTGTGTGTGTGTGTGTGTGTGTTTAAAAGGTGATCATGGTGGTAGTGGAGTGTGTGTGTGTGCATGTACACGAGCGTGTGCACGTTCGTGCGCGTGCGTGCGTGCATGCTTGTGTGTATGTGTGTGTGCATGTTTGCGCAAACGTAAGTGAGTGTGACAATTTGCTCTAAAAAGAGATATAGGCGTTATTTTCCTATTTCAATCTATTCTTTTTCTGTTTTATGGATGTCACATTTTCCTGTACAACATCCACAACATCTCTAATCACCCATTTACATAAACTGCAACATT